>QFDD01012205.1:0-12582 GCA_006871305.1 Vachellia collinsii
TTGATCCAAAACCTCTTTCTTCTCATGAATCCCTGTGATTTTCAAATGAGGAGGGCCTTCTGGGCGTTTCTTGAGAGTCATAATAAGGTCAATCCACTGTGCAGGTTCAGAAGAATGAAGGTCTATAATGTGAACAAGCTTTTCACTTTCCATGGCTTCAACAATGGCTTGGTTTGTAGTCAAGTAGGCTAGTTTCAAGAAGGGGCAGAGCTCAAAGAAATACTTTTGGACTAAGATTTGTTGTGAGGTTGATGAGGTTTTTGAGGAATGGAGGGCTTTATAGACACCTGGTAGGTTCTTGATAATTCTGTAAGCTAGGGCTTCACTGAAGTAAGTGACCATTCTCTGAACTGCATCACCATCAGGTGAAGCAAGGTGGGAGATGAAGTCAAGAGCCATGTCTGCATTCTTAATGCTTCCAGTTGCTACACATTTTGCACAGTCAAGAAGAACTAAGATTGGGTTGAAGCCTCCATTGTCCCATCTCAGCTCTCTCAGCCACTGGTAAGGTGAGCCTGTAATTAGAATAGGAGACAAGAGTTAAATAGGAAATCAACATGCCATTTGAGTTATAGTGGCCTGGTTTTCATATGAGCTTATAGGGCTGGGCCAAAGTGGTCCGTTTTGGGATACATTTTGGGACAAAGACACAAAAATCCGTCAAATCTATAAATTACAATTCAGAACCCTAAAATGTATTACCATTGTGAAATCTTTGAGGAATAGTCTAAAATTAAATTTTATAGCAAAATTAACTAAATGCCTCTAATTTAAATTATCAAGCGAGAACAATTAACGAAGTAACAACTAATTTAACTGAGGGAAATTAAGTTATTTTACCAGAAAAGTTAATTCCATAGTAGTCCCTATGAACTCCATAGGGATTAAGCATTTCAAGGGGGCTATTTTAATATTATCATATTTCAATGGTTTTTATATGTTATTTTTTAAGAGTGGGCTACGGTCCTCACTTTATTATTATGGCTCCTGCTTTGTATCCAGAGCGCTGAATTTGAATAACTTTAAAATTCATCATCCTCTTTACTTATGAAAAGTTCGGTTTAATATATATCCCTATAAAGAATAGAACCAAAACAAGATTATATTTGTCATTCCAAAGTAATATGAAGATTTTTTATGAAGAAATCACTAGGGTCATATCAACATCAAAACATCAAAATGGAACACTAATCTCTCTGTGTGGGATACATGGATGACAAGGGATTATATTAACCTTGATGCTATGGATCTTAAACAAATTTCATGAAGGAGAGAGACAAAACATGTAGTGAAAGTATATTACCAGACTCCATATAGGTTGCTCTGATCTCTTCCTGATGAACAAGTGAACAAGAAAAAGAAAACCAGGTTGAAAAATTAATTTCCCAGAAACCTCCCAGCTGAGAAAAACCAAAACCAGGAGGTTAGTTTTGAAGCTTCATGGAAAGTAAAAAATATGGCAATTAAAGTAAGCTGTGAGAAGTTCATATGGTGAGGGTTTATATAAGAAGATATGACTGAGCCTGATGAAACGCATTGAAGCTGTTCCTTTGTATAACAAAGCTTAGGAAGATAGAGACAAAAAGAGGTTGATTTTCTCACCACAAGATAAGCTTGTCTTTTAGGTTATGAATCAGAGAGGAAGATGGGGATCTGTTGAGAGATTATAGTTGTCAGCAAGTGGAGAAGAAGAGAGGTTTCTGCTGGCCAACATAGGAATCATAGTCAAATACAAACAGCAACACAACAATCTGCAATCGGTTTCCTTTCACCAAGTTTTCAGGTAATCTCGGTTTATAAATAAATTTAAAAAAAGGTTAGTTATAGCAATTCATATATAGACAAGTAATGTGTGTGTGTGTAAATAGTTAACTAATTTTTCTAATTATATGATTCATCTTTGAACACTCATCCTCTCAATTGAGAAAGTGGGTATATATGCACAAGCCCTTTGGATTTGATTTATAGCTTTAAATATTAATTTTATGTTTTGAAGTTTACAGTATTTTTTTTAATATTTCTGTTATAAAATTATTTTTTATCTCATATATTAAGCTCATTTTTGTAATTGGAAAAGATTCATTTTATTAAACAAATTATATTTTTTTTTTAAAAAAATGCAATTGAAATATTATTCAGCGTTGTGTTTATTTTGAACTAAAAAATTGAGAAATTATTGAAACTGATCAAATTTAATTTAAATCATCTAAATTTATAAAGTAAACACTGAATTTAGAGGTGTCATGCTCTTTATCTTTCACAAGTTTATGCATTATAAACATATACTTGAAAATCAAATTTACTGAATAGTTTACATGTAGTTATTGGAGCTAACAGAAACCCACCAAAATTTGCTAGATAAAAACTCACCCTAATTATTAACCTTAAAAAGAAAAATAAAAAATCTTACTAAATTGATGTATTTATTACAAAGGAGTGATGCTTAGCAAGTATAACCAAGTTTTTGTTTTAATTTGTTGTTGCAATGTAGAAGAAGAAAGGCAAGAAACGTCCTAGGAAATGCCTCCAAAACAAGAATTTAATATTCATGTAGGAAAGCCCTCTCCACTTAAATAATTGTCCTTAAAAAAGGGGAAGCAAACAAAAGTGGTTGTTTGTATAGAGGCAATATTCTTACATGTGAATTTGTGAGTTTCAAGCATTTATTTATCTTTGGCTCTAAATGAGTTTATGAACCAAATAATATTCTGCATAATTAGAAGTATATCCAAGGAGACAGTGGCATAGTACTCATAAATATGACTAAGTTTGCCTAGCTAGAGTGTGATTGGTTACTCAGTGGTGATTAACAATGGTGAATCATGTCCTATTCAGATAACATGGTTTCCCATCCATTTGATTCTCTCATGCACCTTTTGTTTTTATTAGGGGTTTTCATTAATTGCCTATTTTGATAAAAAAAAATTATAATTTTTATATTATTGTTATTCTTTTTTTGAGACTAGAGGCATCCTCTGTAGATAATAGAGACTAATCTTTCACATAATACTAAAAAAGCATATCCTTTTCAATTATATTTTCTCAATATACTAAAATTTGGAATCGAACCCCTAAACCATAAGTCAAATCGAGTATTACAATTCTACAAATTGAATTATCATTTAGACCAACACTTCAAACCAATTCACTCTCAACAAATATGATTATTTTGGCAAATAGAGTTGGTAAGATTAACTACTTTTTTATATATTTATTTAGATTGAAAAATTAAATTATGTGTATTAGAATTAAAAGTGCGTTTTTGTCCTGAGTGTTTTTATAAATGAACTATATAAGTTCCTTAAATAAAATTGTACAGTAATGTAACACAAAAGCACATTATATTTTAAATCTATCCAATATTGCCATTTCCAGTGCACATAATCTATTATCTTCTATGCTCAATGACATATTAGATATTTCTCATTTAAAATTATTATTATTATTATTATTATTATTATTTTAATTCCATTGCATTCTACATACTAAATACTCCTTCAGTCCTTACTATATAACCTGATATATGTAGTTTATGTAAGACCTATTTTTCATATTTATCAATTTTTTAAATTATCCATATTCATACTCTTTTGACAATAGTCAACTAAGAGAATTAAGGAATATGATTAAAGTGTTTTCAGGAAAAAAAACTTATCATATTTATCAATTTAACTAATTTTTTCAATCTAATCAAATAAGTTAAATATATTTTACATGAATGATGAGAGGAGTATGGTGATAAATAATTGATGTGAAACTGGGAACCAGTCAACTTTCTATTGGTGGAACATAATCAAGTGCCACTTGCTCCAGAAAATTAGGATTATTTTAACATTTTAGTAAAACTGGACAATAACATATTGTCAATTCATATGTTGTCCATTTGGTAAGTGTCACCTAAACTTAGTGTCCAATTCAATTTTAATACAAAATATTGCCAAAATTGTGGCATTTGCTTTGAAAGAAAGCATATTCGTCTGAACTTTAGGGATCGGTCAGAACAATGCAAAAGCTCTGGAATTTTGCATTGCCTTACATTTTGTAGCTTTCTGTTGGATCTCTCTCTCTCTCTCTCTCTCTCTATATATATATATATATATCCAAACAAAACAAAAGGGCCTCAAAGTAAATATAAAATAAATTAAATATATCCTACTATGTATGTTTTACTTGTCCATTGGCTAAACCCCAAGCATTTAGCATTTTGGAGTATTCAAAGATTTGGTTAATTGTACTCTAAAAGGGAAAAGAAGTCAATTTTTCAAGGAATGAAACTAATTATATTTTAATGTACAATTTGTTTAAAGTTTAGTTAATCCATATTCATAAGATATTTAGTAGAATTTCACGTTGATTATTAAAAATCTAACATAACCCTAGTTATTTATCCTGGCTTAGAATGGACTATGAAACATAAGCAAAAGGTAGATAAAATAGTAGAGTTCATAAAAAGGGAGTAAAAGAAGATAGAAGATTACACTTAATGAAGTTGTTAAATGGAAGCTTTTGGCTAACATTTTTTCCAAAAATTCAATTTGTTTTCTTCTTGTTTCAATAAGATTTAGATGAGTTAAATCTTGAAGACTTACTAGGATCATAGGATACCGTTGGCTCAGGAAGCATTTACAAAAAAATCCTCATATAGGCAATGAAATTTAAACTCATGATTTTGTAAATTATGAGTCAACTCTTTACCAACTTTTTTTTACTCCAAAAATTAAATTATTGATAAAATACAATAGTGTCACGCAATAATTTGTTCAATTTAGGTTTGATTCATTTAGATCATGGCCATATTTTTTTGTTGCATTATAAATATTTGAATATTAAGCCTCTCCCACATCTCATCTTAATATTATTCATTTTGTCTCACCATTCAAATTCTGTCCTATTCAATTAGGGAAACTTTGTCCATTCATTTTAATCTGAGGAAAATGATAATCACATCATATCTTTGGCTGTAGATTTCAAAACCGCATTGTACTATTAAGTACTAAAATGATATATGATGACAATAATGATCAAAATTTGAACCAATAAGGTCTTCTCCATTACAAAACTCAGACTCCATAGCATTCATTATCACTCACTTCAGGCTCTATAAATGCTTCAAGTTCCATAGTTGTGGGGATAATAGATATTCATGAGGAACACCTAAATATGGTATTTGAATGTTTGCAATTAATTAAATAGACCTCCAAATTGCAAGAATCACACTGCACACTTTCATTTATTTATCCTATGAGCTATAAATGGGTGAATGGGTTTGAGTCTTGATAGATCAGTAAATCTGCTATTACTTTAATCCAATGATAAGAACAAATCATCATGACAGTTGTCAAAGTAGAAAGAATGACATGTTTGTAGCCAGAGAATTCACTATGAAGGACTCTTAATTAACATTTAACATTAAAAAGCCAAAATAGAAAAAAGAATATCAACGTGGGATGCTTTCCAGTGTGGCCATTTGATGCTATTCCCCTTGATTTCTCAGGCTAAAGAGTAGAAATCAATGGAATTCCAGATCCTCTTCCATAGTAGTTGGGATCCTTCACAAATCACAACTTTCAAAGTCTTATAAAATATGTTCCTAATCCAATTTTTTCTTGGGGAATTACTATAAAGTCTCAAGAAATATAATCACTAAAAAATCTTAAAACAAATAAGTCGCATGTAAAGATAAATTTCAGTAGAGGAAACAAATCAAATGACAACAGGTCCATATGCTTACTTGTTATTAGGACTTTTCAGTAATTATGTTCTTTACTAGAGAACCCATCATAAGTCTCCCTTTTTCCTTCAAGTAAATTATGCAGGTGGTATCCTGAGTTAAATGGCAAGTTAATTTACAATTCACATATCTTTTCAAAAATTGAATCTACTTGAGAATCGGCTTCATAACACTTCAAAGTGAAAGGAGTTTTAATTTGAATCTAACAAATATTCAAGGACAGATTTCCTGAAAGAGCTAAAAAACGTCACCTTTAAGCTTAAATGAAGATCACAAGAATCAGAATTCAGATCTTTTTATGCCGACAGAGATACATATAGTTCAGTAATGTACAATTTACAAACAGCAAAGCAGCATTGTTAATCATGCCAAAAGCCTATGTACAGATGACAATAGCTGTGACCAAATTTTTAGCCTGCATGTGTTAACTAGATACAGATTCCCATCAAATTCTCTGGCTATAAATCTTGTGGGCCGGATCAACCGGTAAAGGAACTGAAGGGAAAATCAGGACATTTCCTCAATACAGATTCCTTCTTGGCAACAAAGAATGTTGGCATTACCTTCATATGCGTTCAAAATCCCAGAACAAGCACGGCATGGGTGGAAAATGCAAGAGTCAGCTACCCCCAAACTAACTGGAAAATGTTCCTACTGGCAACTGCACTGATCACATTATTGCTCTGTTTTCTGAGCATGTCCTCTTGTGCACAAACATCTCCATCCTAATAGAAGAAGAAACTACAAATGAGCCAAATTGGGGAAGGAGGCGGTATAAGGAACAAGTCAGCTAAGTCTTGACAACTAGGCATCCCAAAGTTCATAAATTTAAGTGTAAACAATACATTACACATCATTGATATTTCACGACAACACTATATTTTTGGGGAGTTGTATGTATCATGTCATGCTTCTTAGCTCTTACATAAGTGTAAAATTTCATAAAGAACAAATATTAGATAACCAGTTAAAACATCTAGTACTGATAGAGGACCAAACAGGCTCGAGTTGCCCTCTCAAATCTGGTAAAATATCCTGAAGTTCTTTGGAAGCATATTATTCCAAACACATCAAACAACTGATTTGAATATTGGGTGCTTAAAGGAAAGAAAAAGACTTACAAGAAGAGAGTAGGCATTAGCAAGAGAGAGAAGTGTGGGGTACAAATCCAGCACGGCCAGGGCAACCTCCTCTGTAACTTGAGGGACCTGCATTTTTAACAATCTAAATCAGAGGCATCAAACTGGTTTATAAGTTGAGTGTTTGGCGCCACAGAGAAACACCGTTCCCTCTCAGTTTTGCATAAATGAGTACCTGCATAAGCTGGACAGCAAATACATCACTGACTGTCATTTTATCAATATCTTGGCACCTTTTGATAAATTCATCAAAAGGAGAACATGTTCCAGAGCACTTAACAAGGTCGTCCAGAACTACAGTCTTGTAATATTGAGAAATTGCTTGGGTAAGATAACCATACTTCTTTAACGTATCAGCCAAACCACTTGTTCTCTGCACATCAAAACCCTCCAAAATCTCTGTTGTGAAACAGCTGCATACATTGACAGAGGAGACAGAAACTTTATGACAACATGATACTATATCATCAATAAACACCCAACAAATGCACTTCATCAATCATTATTAAATTAAATTAGCAGCCCACATTATTCTTACAGGAACATACAAAAGCCTCGTGCAAACTAGATTTAATGAACATACTGAAGTTGATATTAAGCATTTTAACTAATATTCCAACTGAATAAAAGAAGTAACAAAAATGTGCGGAGGAACTAACGTCTCAGATCTTATTTATTTCATTCAGAATGAGCGATACATGTAGTCAGTGCAAGGGTAACAGCAACAAATCAAAATCAGATTCTTATCTGATAGTATCTTTGACTATCCTAAAGATATAATTCCTATGTCACCCAAAAAAAAAAGATATAATTCCTAATAATAATAAACATTAAATCAAAGAACTAACAGGCCATTGGGACAAGGCTATCGGCATCTCCAACAGTAACTTTTACAACATGTTTCAATTTAAATAAACTTTTTTTTTTCACTGCACCAATCGAAAGCATGTCTAGAACCATCTTTTTTCAATTATCAATTATGAAATTATGCAAAAAGTTTTCAATAAAAAAAAAACTGCAAGGAAATAGCCAATTTTGAAGAGTTAACTTACGACCATATAGCAACTGCCACACAATTTCAAATAGTGAATGGACGCTCAATTATAAATAACACAATTCTTCTACCAGTTTCATTTACTGTGATTGTCATAAAAGCAAGCAGCTTAAATAAAGACAATGCAAATGGAATCATCCCAACATACAAACTGCACAACATGAATCAACTAAGAATTCAGAGAGAAAGAGAGAGAGACGATGCATACGCAGTTTTTATGCTTTCAGCAGCTTCAGAGGAATTTGGATCACCTTCCACAAGATATATCAGCTTCTTCAGTCCACACCTCTTCCAATAAGCAATTTCAGCAGGGAAAACATTGTTATGCTAAGCTTACAACTTAAATGAGATCATAAGGATATAGAACAGCTTAAACGATTATAATTTGCATATCAACATTTTCATCTGTAACAACCATCCAGCTAGTTATCATATGATTAAAACAATAAACATTTAAAATCAAGTCACCTCCTCCAACTAGGATTTAGGCTTTTTAAGTTGAAAAAACAAATTGCAACGGAACTGTGATTGTTTGAATGGGATATACAAAGAACACAATTCTGATCTCCAAGAAGGATTTTGTACCAAAAGTCTTAATTTTTGATCCTTATAGCGGTTGTCCCTGATTGAAGTACGCAAATCATCAACATTCTTCCTCTCAACAATAAAATCCAGGACATATTCACTGTCAAGAGTTTTATGGTGAGCTATCCAAATCCCATCTCCAACAGGCAATCTCCGAACCTGGGAATAAACCAATACAACAACTGTTGCTACCAAATTCAGAACAGAGAAATACTAGCAGTATATTTTAATTGCAGTTCCATGATTCCATCCAAGCATGACTAACATCACCTCTTATATACAACAACAAAGCATTATAAATCAATGGGAACTGCCTGCATAGAGCAGAACCATCAAAACTCACATCTATTTGGATTTTGAATTGACTGCAGATATTCTCAATAATTCTCCTGGATCGTGATCTGAAAATAATAAAATAATTAAAGCTTATCAAATTCATTAATCATTAGACAAGGAAACTTATTCATCCACAGCTACAATATTACTTTATGTAAATATCATAAAGTTTGAAAGATAGTAAAAATTACATAACATCATTGTCCTAACATCCAAAGAGAAAACAAGGAATAAAGGAAACTGCATACCTTATTCTCAAATAATTCACACTTAGACAGCAAGACAGAAAATAGTAGATTTAAAAGCACATTACTCACCCCTGAGTGGCAAATTGCTCTCGATCATCCAATATTAAAATCACTTCATATGCATCTTCAAATCTCTCACCCAAGCTCAGCGGTGGTAAACTTAAACTGTTCACCATTGATTTAGGCCTCTCTCCAATTGATTTTGGGATGGCATGGTCCTAAGATTTTCAGCAGGGCAAGCAACCACTTCAAAAATAGTTCCAGAAACTATAAACTTCAAGTGAAAATCATGTATACGGATAAGAAAAGTCCTTTTAAGATTTGTAAATCCTTGCAAGATTGATAAGAAAATTTTACAAAATGCATTTATCGATAATAGCTGTGAATGCATTCAATGCAACATCAAAGTTTGGAGACATCTAAACAGTGAAATTTAAACATGAATGCAACGTCAGAAGAAGTTTCTAACTAATGCACTGAGAAAGGAACTAGATCCATTTAATGAAACAGAATAAACCGTACACATGATGAACAAGCCCTCAAGGCAAAAGATGTATCTGGAGGACCAAAGCTCGGCATATTCCCACAAGATGCACTGGCAGATCTGCTCTCATTTCCAGTGAGATCAATGGAACCTGGACATTATATAGTGGTTTACTGGTATAAAATGTTTAATAATCTCATTGATGAACCGAGTGAGAGAGGAGAAAAGAAATACCACTTGAGACCGCAGTAGAACTTGTCACACAGAAATTATTTCTCATGGTTTGAGATTCCGCCTGTAAACCATAGACTTGACCCTCTCTAAGATGACATAAAACAGCTGGCCACAAAGATGAAACATCCTGATCTGGGCGGCTTCTAGAAACATCAGCAAATGCACTAACAACTTGTTCCTTGTAGTAACCCATGCTTGTAAACTACAAAAGGAGATCAGTATATCCATATAAATTATTAAACTAAAGAACAATGATTGTCTGCAAGTAACATGACTTGACAAGAAAATTATTCTCATCAACTAATATTCAGACACACAAAAGTGATAGATTAGCTGTTAGAATAAAGTCAGGTAAGTAGACCTCAAGGGAGAACTTTGAAAATGTAATCTCGTCTCTTTTACCAGAGGCTTAGGCATAGAAATGCAAAAGAGGTCAATCAACTTAACCATGTATGAACTAAAAATGTAACATCAATAGAAAATGAAGCCATGTTTACTGTAATATATCACTTTCTAAGGTTTACACCAACAAACTTCTCAGAAACCATGTAAAAGAAAAATAATGGCAAAGTTATTGTCAAGATATCTGATGATATTATTTCGAGATGCAACATAAAATGATACAATGGAACAAAAGATGACTTTACACTTAATACCATATAAATCAGTGCAAAGAAACATTTCAGCATTTGCCAGGAGAGAAAAGGCCAAGATGAGCAGATGCTATTCATGATTACATAATGAAATTAAAGAAGTAAAAATAAAGATAAACTTCCTACGGCCAAAATAATATACCCTTTCTAGGAAATCAAGAGGGACATTCATTAGCTTCTTCTGTTGGGCTGGTGGTGATATCACTTCAATATCCAAGTCATGATCATTGTGTTCCATATCTAAAGTGTTCTGTTTATCCATATCAGAACATTCTATAGTAACTGAGTTCTCTTGGGAATCTTCCATTCCAGATCTTCTGAGACATTCACGAGCTGCTTCCTTGCCTTCTTCAGTTAGCATGTACCTGAAAAGGGAATAAAAGTAAAAATAATCCGTGTTGATATTCAGTATTTCAACTTAAGAAAATCCAGTACTAGATCTCAACACCAGAAACCTAGAGAACATATCAAATAACAGCTCAAAACAACTATAACTGAATTTAAGGTAAAAATGGTATGATAGAATTTAAACTTGCTTAGTCAGAACCACTTGACATGCCTGATTGTAAATAGTACTAACAAAAAAAGGATGATTGATGCAAGAATAATTGTCAATTCAGTTCATACGAGGAGTATCCACTATCGACTTCAGTAATTCATTTAACAAATTCAAATTATAGAAAACCTTAGGAGATATTTTACACACAAAGCTAAATAAAATGCACATAGTTTGAAAGAACACATGCCAAAGGGAAACTATACTTTGCTGGACAGCTGGATTTTACAACTAAACTCTTTGTGATCAGCGTCTTCATGCAGTTCCATCCACTATACCAATCCCTTGGAGAACTTCCAAACTGTCCATGCTTTCCTCTTCCTTTTTCTGGCCTGAACATCAAGGATCAGTTTTGTCAGAAATGTTTTTAAGAATCTTGGCCAACAAAACAAAAATAGATGTAAATTATATGAACATACGCAATTGGCACTCGAGATAACCCACTAGCTTCAGCAGCATCAAGAAGTTCCTGTTTGCGCATAAACTCATTCCCATTTGAAGTTCCCCTAGAACGGATATATGCTCAATTCAGAAATACAAGAAAATTTACAATGGTAAATTGTGTAACCTACCCTAAAAAGCAAAAAATAGACAAGAAATATAACCTGGAAATGAACATTGCACTGTTTCACCTCTATATATGAAATGTCATACTTCATAAAGCCTAACAAATACAACTTTTGCACAAATATGCAGTTATATGCTGATACATGTGTACCTGTAGAGACTTATCAACAATGCATATGCCACGGAATTTTTTTGAGGCATATATCGTCTGCTTCTATTATTTTTCGTTCCTATGAGTGAAAGGAAGAATTAGGTGGAACTACAACGATTAATCAATATAGATTGGTGATGGACAAATAATGTAAGGTCAATGAGGCAATACAAAAATCACAAAGCATCAGACTTACCCTTTTTGGTCAGGTCTTCAGCTTCAGAATTTCCAGAACCGGTCCCAAAAAATCCCTGCATGAGCTTCAAAATCCATTTTCCCACGCCCCTTCATATAATCCACAGCAAAACAATCGAGTTAAAAGAGTAAAAAATCAAATTTAATTAACATACCCTAGATCCACATTGCTTTGCCAACCCATTAGAGATCCCAAGGGACCCATAAGCATAGACCCAACAACTATTTTAACTGTAAAGCGTCCACTTTCAAATTCCAAAAATGTCACTCATTAGCAACATTGAAAGAAAAAAGGAGGAAAATCTTAAAATCTAAATTACTCTCAATTAAAAATTTAAGCAAATGATGATTAAAAAACGCACATACTTGACCTCGGAAAGGTCCTTCATGGTTTGAATGGGATTTTTTGAGTTACAAACGTTGTAGTAGGCTTTAGAAAGAGTCTTTTCAATGTTTTCTGAAACCCCTTTCGGTTTCTCGGCCAATTCTTTCCATTTATCGAACAAGTAAGCAACAAGCTCTTCGTTCTCAGAGCACCGAACCCGAACATCCTTCTCCATTCGGCACCAACAAGTTCTCTCCGTTGAAACGAAGTTAAAAATGGAATCTTTCCGGCAGATTAGTGGGGTAGTTTACGGTTTTCCCACTC
>QFDD01012206.1:0-10552 GCA_006871305.1 Vachellia collinsii
CATTGGTATGGCCATAAAGAGTGCTTCGAAGAGAAATAACTCAAAGTCTAAGAAGATATTGGTTTTGTAAACAGAAAAACATTTTCATTAAGGAAACTTACCTTTTCAGCGAACGTGGAGCTAATTCTAGTGGCCTCAAGCTCCTTCTGGTTCTCTTTCTGACCTGAATATTTAGAAAGAAATATATATAGAATCATTTAATCTGTAGTTTCATATGTTTCATTTTGGTAGTAAATAAAGAGAAATTAAGAGATCATTACCCAGAATATCTATTGCAGATGAGTGCCCTAGGCCATTGATAACAAAGAGAAATCCCAGTAATAATCTAACTACCATATAGTACTGCTTCTTCATCTTGAGTGCTTCTTCTTCTTCTTCTGTTAGGGATATGTGTGTGGCACTTTTTGCAAAGTGAAAGAGAGAGCTTTAGAAGTTAAACCTGGGGTTTTATAGATGGGTTACACCAACCCAAGTCAAAGCTAGGGTTCCGACACCTCTTCGTCTAACCATTATATTATTCCTTGGTATGTGCAAAAACTTAGGGAAGCTCAAAACCAGATGAATAAACTAATCAAAAAAATTTTTTTTTTATATAAACAACATGAAAATTACAAAAGCATTATAAAAGAGGGATTTCTTCAACCTCG
This sequence comes from Vachellia collinsii, assembly GCA_006871305.1. Classification (NCBI taxonomy): domain Eukaryota; kingdom Viridiplantae; phylum Streptophyta; class Magnoliopsida; order Fabales; family Fabaceae; genus Vachellia; species Vachellia collinsii. Next base: position 648 of record QFDD01012206.1, read on the forward strand.
AGTTTGAATAAGGTTTGATCTGCTTCGAACTGAATCAAACTGTGGTCATAAAAAGTCATAATTTGGTCTTGATTTACAAATATATTGTCTGTTTTCTTCTTGTCTGGTTAGGCACACACACAGATATATATCTATATATATATATATAAAGCTGCAGTTCGCAGCGAATCTGTAAATTATTTTATTAGTCAGTGATCTTGCTTTCATCAATATATCATTCACACTACATGTATAAAACTAATTTTATTCAGTCATTATTTTAGAATTTAGTTATAAATTAGTGAGAATTAACATAAAAAAATTACAATGTTAATATGATTCTCTCTAGTATACACTGCTGGTTGATAAATATTTTAGTCCAAACTCATACCAAAGTAACTGTTCGCGACATCCTCTAGTCAAAATACCAAGTGGCGGGGATGTAATGACCGCCTTATTAATTTTAAACTGCATTGCCTTTCAGGCAAACGATATTTAAAAAAAAATTAAATTAACCAGGATATATGTGTGTATTGGGTTTAAATTAAAAAGTGCTTCGTATAGGAATTATTCGTAAATGTACAAGTTGTAAAATAGAAAGAGCTAACATTTTCTTGGTGAGTTACCAAGAGTGCACTCAAGCCATTCTATAGGCTTGAGACTAATCCTTTTTAAAATTTAGAGCATAAAAGTTTTTGTCTCTTTTAACAAGTACACTTCTTTTTTTTTTTTTAAATTTGTGTTCTCTTTTTTATAAGAGTGTACCTGCTTACCACCTCAAATGAAATTCTTAAACATTTGATACAATGTATTGTATATTTATATTATGGCCAAAATAGCAGGCCAATATCCGTATAGTTGTTAGTCTCTCTAAAAACGTGCTCATCATAAATATGACCTCCCAACTTTACATAAAATTGTGCTCCCCTACGTGCTAAATTGAAGACAAGATGACTTCTATTGTGGACATTTTCGATATAGTAAAGGGCTTCCCTCTCTTCAATTTCCTCTCCATCTCTCTCTCTCTCTATCTCTATACAGGGAACTCTCTCTCTCTATCCCCATACCTCTTTATGACATGTATCTCTCTCTCTCTCTCTAGTAATTTAATGAGCTATCATGCATATATAATAACTAGCATTCTTATAGTGTATTCAAGAAATATAGATTCAAAAAACCATGAAAAGTAAGTGAATTTTGTTGAAGGTATAGTAGCTAAGCTACTAAGAGAACCAGGCTTTGTCGAGTAGCAAAAAGAATCGTGCACCGAACTTCCACACCAATAATCAATCTTAATGTGCGAAAAGATACGAATTGAATACACAAAGCAAAGCATAATCGTGTGTAAAGAGCGAGAGGAAGTTGATCTGAGATTTGATTTATATATATATACATATATAGAGAGAGAGAGAGAGAGAGAGAGAGAGTTTAGGGCATAGTTCCCAAAGAAGGGCATGAGAGAGGCATCAAATTAAGAGCCTAAGAGACATGAGCAAGTGATTATGCATAGAATTACGATACTACAACACTCTTTTTAACGACCTATCACGTTAACCTAAAATAATTAACATGCATGGTTGTATCCATTAATTATAAGTAACTTGATGATTTATTTATTTTCTTTCAAATTCAGTTTTGAGTTTGAGCTTTGCAATTACCAAAAAGGAAAAGAAATCATGTCACAAGAGCTAGCTTTGTCTTATCTATAAGTTCATTGCAGCTTGGATCTAGATTAATTAATAATTCTCTATAATATGGTTCAATAAAACCTTATACTAATGACCAAGGTCCGCTGTTGGCAAAAAAAAAAAAAAAAGACCAAGGTCGGCTATATGAAATGCACAACACAATTGTATTCTATTAATGATCAAATCTTTTTACATAAGATTCTGTTCAATACATTTACTTAGTTTTTTCTTTTCGTTTTACTCTACTCTTTACAAGACTCAAAATTGTCTGCTCCGCCTTCCTCACCAGCTCTTCCCTCAACTTTATTTATACATGTAGAACTGTCTTAGAGGATTTTCTAGTGCATGAAAGGTAAAATCTGATCTTTATTTTAACAGCCTATCATCATGTCAAAATAGTTGTGTCGTCCGGAAAAACGTGATATTTTTTTGAAGTGAAGTTTAAACTTTGTAATATTGTTCCAAGAGCTTCCTCCAATTTAAAGTCTGATACAGTTTGGATCTCTATCAGGTAATAGTGTTAGATGCTGAACAAATTTCAACCAAAAAGATAAAAGAAACAAATATCGTTGCACTAATTAAGCTGGAAACAAAATAAGTTCATTATTTTATTTTATGAGTTTTAAAACGAGGGCGTGGCTTCCAACTTCATGCAAGTGGTCACCCTCTTGAGAAGAGTGTGAAGTGTGGACCATGACTTTATAAAGTCGGTTTTCTAAATTCATTAAACAAATTTTATAATTTAACATTCACCGACATGTGTGTATCTCTGACTCATCACTTCATTTAAGCCATCTTCTATTTGGAAGCTTTCACCAAAAGGGAAAAAAGCTGTGCGGTTTGGCTTCCCAGATGAAGAAGCCTAATTTTATTATTGAGTTCAAAGTTATAGGTACAATACTAACTTTTTATTTATTTATGGCTAAATTATACAAAACTCCATAAACTTTATGTCATATGCGTTAGGAAGCTACTCTTTTATGTTGACCAAATAAATTGTGATGCTTTCTGTGATGGCCATACTGCCTTTATAGACATTGGGGTTGGGCTCTATTAACAGGAAAATTATGAAAAGAAAATCTTTAAACATGAGTTGGCTTATAACCTATAAAATCGTAAATTCAAATCTTGATATTAATATGAGGACTTTGATAGATGATATGTAAATATCTCTTTAAGTGTTCTCTTGAGCATGAGAAGTCATGCTTTGACCCTAATGATCTATCATGACCTAACTTATATAAATTTTGTTAAAGAGGGTTAAGTTTGACTTAAAATTACATTCTAAGTAGCTCAAGATAAATTAAGAAAGATAAATTAAGGAAGTGCACTATATCTCTAACACAAACTTATATAATCTCATATAATATATACTATTTTAAATTATAAATAATACAAATCATTCACAAGCCAAATGAGCAATGCCGCCTGCATGACTCATGCTTTTCTATATTTTATTATTACCATTTTTATTTTTATTTATTCTCTTTCATTTTCTAAATTGTATTCATATTGTAATATAATTTTATTTCAATAAAAACAAAGATAATGAGTTGTAACGTATTCGTGAAGTCAAATTAATTGTTCGATTATCAAAGAAATATTTGAAAACTTTCTTGGCTCTCAAGGACATGTGCACATGCTCTTGTGCTATTATTTGACAACCCTAGGAAAAGATTCTCTTTTAGACTTTCTCGGTATATATATATTTAAATAAAAGTTTCCAAGTTCAAATAATTGATTGAGCGAAAAAATCTACAGTCTTATAGTCCCTTTTTTTAAAAAAATTTAACTCATGCATGTTTGAGATATAGAATGGTGGGGGTGAACACATTCTCCCATGTTTTGTTTAACTAGATCTCAAGCTACCTTATATTATTGTTTACGATTTTGAGGATAATGCAGCTTTCAGTATGTTTTATATACATAATATTGATTTTGTCTCATTATGTTATATGAAGATAATTTGGGTATTTGATTCTTGAATATTCATATTTTTTTGCACTTTTTTATACTAAGTTTGTATTGATTGATTTTATAGGTTATCTTAGAGCCGGTAATATGGGCCCAACCCGCCAACCCATGGCGGGTTGGGTTGGGAAAATCCCAACCCATATGTAAACAGGTGTTTTGAGCCCGGCCCACGGCGGGCCAGCCCGCCAACCTTTTTTTTTTAAAAAAAAAAATTAAAATTGTTTTATAAAAGATATGTGGATAACATCTAATCATAATGTAAACCTAATTAATATTGTATGTCTATTGATCATTTGATTAATTTATATTTAGTTTAAATCCAATCTTATAAAGTGCATTATATATCTTTAAGTTGTATTATATAAAATTTGAATTAGATTTTTTATATTTAAGTTATAATGTATTTTTATTAATTAAATTTATGAAAAAAAAATATTTGAGGTATTGAAACAAATAAAAAAGATATTTTAAACATAAGCTAAAAAAAATATTATGAGTAAGAAAAATATAAAAAAATTAAAAATTTAAAAAAAAACAAAAAACAAACCCACCAACCCGCCATGGGTTGGGTTGGAAAAATCCCAACCCTTATGTAGGCGGGTCTTTTGAGCCTGCCCCGCGGCGGGCCAACCCGCACCCTGCGGGTTGGCCCACATTACCAGCTCTAGGTTATCTCAAGTGATTTTGTACCGCAGGAAATAATGACATTATTAGAATTGATTTTGTAGAATTTGAGTTTCGATTTTGATATATTACGTGCATATTTGACTCATATGCCTAAGATACACAAACTATATATATTGCGAAACGTTATATCAATTTTTTTTAAAAAAAAATGTTCACAGTAGATTTTCCTTATGCATCAAGTTAAAAGATGATGGACTTGAAGATTTTGCAAAATACTGAAACTCCCCAAAAATAGAGGAAATCAGAACAAATTAATATGTCTCAACTTGAAAGGTAATTGTAAAATAAATTAGTAATTGACGGAATTTTTAGAACCGATTCATTATATTACTTGTCTTGACTCATACTTGAGATATAGGATTGTGAAACATTATATATCAAGTTAAAAAAAAGTTCACTAATATTGTTTTATACAAAAAAAAGTTGAACTCTTAACATTTACTTTTACTCCATCCTAGCTTTACCACTTGAGCTAATCTCAAGTGGCCGCTTGTTTAGAATTAGAATAGGGCTTGTAGGGATTTTGTTATATGAAGGATAAATCTTATGTTAAGTTGCTTATATTCATTATATCAAGGTTTTTAATCACACTTATTATTTTATTATTATTATTTTTTAAAATGAGTATGTCCACCTATAAGTTTACCTATAAACACTTGTAAATTTTGGTGTCAACTTTTATCATATAATTTTTTTTTATAAATTTTCATATGTACAATTATTACATGGTTTAATGTGCAAATTTCTCCTGGAAGTTTTTGGTCGGAAGCAATGTTGCCATGGAATTTTTTAAAGAGCAATGTTGTACAATAATTTCAAAATGAAGTAATGTTGTTTCTTACTGTTAAAAATATTAATAGCCAACGTTAGTTTTTTAAGGGAATGGGTCAACATTGCTCTATTTTAAAATTTTCAGAGCAACATTATTTATAAAAAACTTATAGGGCAACATTACTCCTGAGAAAAAAGTTTCAGGAAAAATTTGTATATTAACCCTTATTATATTTTGTTATTGTTAGTTGTTAAAATACATATTTGTATACGTAAATTTTCCTATAATATTGACCTAAATGAACATAAACAACTTAAACTATGTTTTATCTTTAATAATTGTTATTCCACCTGGCGGAGGACCAACCCAATGGAATTTCTGAAATATCAAGATATTTTCCCCCCAAAATAAAGAGTTTTGTGAAAAGAGGAGTGTCACAAAATCATCACTTGATTTTTTTTTAGGCACTTTACACAAATGCTAGGCATGGCCAGTTTTGGTATTACATTATTAATTATTAATTATTATTCTTTTGTGGTGTAACCATATGTGTTTTACCTTTTCTTTTTAAATTAAAGAGGTAGATATTAAATAATAACAGCAGAATGTTACAAACGAAATTGAACCTCTAGCCTCCCACTTACATAAAACTTCGATGCCACTATAGAGTAGAATAATTACTCAAAATTCATTTAATTTTATGTAGATTTTTGCTGGAAACTTGTGGGGGTAGTGCTTCATTGTTGAATCAGATTGCCATGCGTATTATTGCCCAAACTAGTTCTTCTTTGGGATGTGTTCGAATGCATTTATGGAAAAAAGAGAAATAGAATAGAACATCAACGATTAAGTGTTTTGGTTTATGTCAACCGTAACTTGCGTTTGCGCAGAGTTTAGACAAATTTGTCATTTCTTCATTCAAAAGTAAATGATCTTATATTTGATAACTTTTTTCTATGCATCTTTACAGATCAAAAAAAGTATATAGAGTTATAGATATGGTTGATTATGAATCTATTGAGTTATATGTAACAAGTCCCACATTAGAAACGTTTTCTTGGAAGAGGAGTCTTATAAACTTTTGGGTTTCTCAACTGCAATAGCTAACTTTTTAGGTGTGATTCTCTCAAGCACTTGTACTCATTACAATAATTTTTTTATTGAGAAAACCAACTGGAGAGGATTAATTGTGGAGGGTTTTGACTGGAGCGGCTGACCAACAGGAGGTTGAGTGAAGCACAGAGTGAAGTGCTGTAATGTGGAGTCACCGAAACATCGTTTTGGCCTGCCAACAGGAGAAGGCTATCTACTGAGGGTTCTGACCAATAAGAGGTTGTGTGAAGTGTTAAGTGAAGTGTCCTAAAGTGAAGCTACTGAGATGTTGGCTCTTGAGGGGATGCATTGCAACAAGTATCATATTGAGAATGTTTCCTTGAAAGATGGGCCTTATAAGATTTTGGGTTTTCCAACTTCAACCATTAGCTTTTTGGTGTGTGTTTTTTCTAAGAACTTGTATTCGTTAGATTGCAACGTCTTAACCAATGTAGAATCTATACCTTCTACACTAATTTTAATGTACAATTAACCGGTGTAGAAAGTGAATACCTTTTGTCCCCTATTTTCTGCACATTTCTACATTCATCATATGAAAGGAACCGGTGTAGAACCCACGTAGAAAATTCATGGACTTTTCACACTAACAGTTTGTAATTGTTTCTAGATTTTAGGTGGCCTGGATACCGGGGTTTATTTCCCTTCAGTGCTGCAGAGCTACTTGCCCTTCTCACTAGCCTTTGCCTACTTTTTGAAAGCTTTCCAACTAATATTCAAGAATGGAGGACCTAGTCATCGATGAAGAGGTTACCATGTATTTTTGAAGCTCATTTCAACATACTCAAGGCTAAAAAATGTACACTTGAAGGAAGTAAGTCGGGTATAGTCTGACCTATTTAGGTCCAAATGCATGTCGTAATGCGCCATGGCAATTCATGGGTGTAAATACTTAATGAAAGGGTTTTAAGAAGGCTTGATGAGTGTAACATCCACTATTATGGCACTTTATTACGTATTCGGAAGCGATATAGTATAGGTGAATCAATAATTAGAGCCTATAAATTAAACCAAAACTTGCCCTTTAGATTGTTGGATTACTATTCATTTATTATTTGTATTTTTTTTTTATCTAACTTCAAAAATCCATAAAATTGAAATAAGTGGTTCAAGACTACATTTGAAGCTCTTGAAATTATCTACAAGGGAAAAATATACAAATAAATATTACATATAAGTTACTAGACACATTAAAACCATGGAAACCATTGGCTCTTCATAATTACTCTTACTTGTTCTCTTTAAATTCTAAATTTGCACTTTTAATTTCATAAAGCTTAAAGTTTAATCCCACATGCTTATTCCCGTAGAGCTGCTTGTAGATTCCATTTTTAAGATCAAATGGATAAAAAGAAATCTCCTCCCCTTCAACTAACCAAAACAGATATAAGCACCTTATTACACAAAAATTCCATTTTGATTTCTAATATTTCTAAACTTTTTTTTTTTTTGGTTACTTTGTACCCTACACAATTTTTCATTTTAAATTTATTGCATCAAAATGATCAAATTCCAACTCCAAATTGCTGCCCTGTGCTAGAAAATATGCATCAAGAGAAGAAGCAAAATGATTTTTCAACTCCAAAATAGGTTTAGAGAGAAAGAGCTAGTAAGATTTTGGTATTAAACACTTTATGTTCCTTCTTGATCTCTCTTCCATTTCTCTTCTTTCTCTCTTGCTCTCCCTCCCTTTCGGTCTTTCTTTTCTGATATTTGCTGATTCTCATTCTTCTCTTATTCTTTCGCTCGATTCACTCCAGGCCACTTGTGTACTTTTGAAAGACATGAGATTATCTCCCCAATGCTTAATTATATTGCATGATCTTAATTCCTCAATTAACATGAAACTAATAATCTACAATACATTTTTGAGGATTCTGTAATCATCTAACCAATGAGAGACCATACAAAATTTACATTTAATAGGGAGCATTCTCTAATTTTTCTCAAGTTCAAATTCAATCTCTATGTATTTTTACCATAATTTCCAATGAAATACCATGTTCTCCAGTAAAATTTCCAAAAATATTCATTACGCTAAATTCTCCATTTCTTGGGACTAAAATCATTTTTTATAAATTTAAATAGATCTTAAAATATTATCCTCTTACTTGTGCACAATTATTTAAGACCTCTTGGTATTTTTCATAATTGTATTTTGCAAATCATCCTTTATTTAGTCAAAATTCAATAATTACTTAAAATTTATTTTTGGAAATAATTTCTCATTTACAGTGCAATTAAGCCTCAAAAATATAGTTCAACAAATTATTTTCAACTATTTGAAAAAAAAGCAAATTATTTTCTACCTTTACGTGTCTCCAGTAATTTAAATTCTAGGCATAATTTTTAAAATTGCCCTTCATTTTAAACAAAGTACTCTTTAACCTAACCCCAAGATGGGTAGGTAGACAAGTTTACCATAGGATGCCTACAATTTTATCTGACCTTCAACTAACTTTTAATTACTTGTTTAATCTTTATAGAGGAGACCAAATGTTATAATCACAAGAAATAATTCCATCTTTTAGGGCACTTTTCGGTATTATTGTTCAACAAGGCTTGATAAACCATGTCATTACATCTTGAGCTTCTAAACCTAAAATTTGGGATAATAGGCTTAGTTTGAAACATTGGTTATGAAATAACCTTGTTTACCTACCACCCCGGTTTGGGCTGTAGCCTACCAGTGAACTAGTCTTTTAACATTGTTTTTTTTTTTTTTTTGGTGGAGCCGATCAGTTCCGGTTCTCTTCGACCCGAGAAGCACAAGCCCTCCGCAACCCAGGTCGCCACACGACAAGCGGAGGCGCGAAGCCATCGGACCGCTCCTTTCGTCTGCTCTGAAATCCCACCACCCCATCCCATCTGAGGCTGGCAGCAGCCACCGAAGGTTGGGAAGAATGCACCCGTGACGGCCACACAACTAAAACGGTCGACCATCTCTCGGGAGTATCGCGAGCACCAGTGGACAGCTTCAGCGTTCTCTGTATTACCACAGCCATCTCACTCGGCCTTTTAAGGTAAATCCTACTTTGACCTCAAATGTCATATACAGGATCCTTCAGTTGTTTTGAAATTTGGGAGATTTTCAAGTTTTGGGAAGTCTATATTGTGTGTGTTGAAGTTAATCTGTGTTCCAGAAATGTTCTTTCACAATATACTAACAAAGTTTGTTTCTTACCACTTTGAATTAGCGATGTAAACTGATGTAATAAATTCAATGAAGTACATAGTGATGCTTCATTTCATCTTGCGGACAAGAAAATTATTAGGCGTATTAGTAGTTTTCTTTACTTAACTTGAAATTAATGTATTTCCATTGGTTTTAATATCAATGGTGGCTGCTGACTCTCCTCTCAGTCTTTACCTGTTCGTTAAGATCACTTTAAAAGTAAATATTTACCTGGTTGCTTACTAGAATGCTTGATGATTATGATAGTAACATTTACCCATTTGTTATATGTTTTATGTTCTTATTTGGAAGGTTACTAGTTAAATATACTAGTTCTAAAATGCGTAAATAAAATTTTAGGTGGGAAAAAGAAGAGGAAGAACAGGAAACTGATAGCAGCGAAATGGTGGTCTCTAGTATCAATCCTCACAATAAGGAGATAGCCATCAGGAGAAGGATTGTTAGCATGTAATCTCCTATAGCCCTTTTCCTTAATTTCTTGCTTCTCATTTAATTAATC
>QFDD01012207.1:0-11562 GCA_006871305.1 Vachellia collinsii
CCCTTTCCTTCTCTTTCAAATCTTAGAGTTTCTGAGCTCCTTGATGATAAAGGGTGGAATCTGAGCTTAGTTGAACCTTTCCTTTCTGAGCTTGAATGTAGTTTGATAAAGAATATTCCAGTTGCACACTCCAGAAGGGCTGATAGATGGATGTGGACAGGGGGAGCAAAGAGTAGTTATACGGTTAAAGAGGGATACAGAACAGCTAGGAAAATTGTAAGTGAAAGTGATAACTCTATAGCTGAATCATCTTTTCTCAGCCGTAGGAGCATGTGGAAGGAAGTCTGGAATTTAAAGGTCCCATATAAAATTAGGAATTTTATGTGGAGACTCCTCTCTAATGCCCTTCCTACTATGCAAAATTTACAGAATCGAAACTGTGCGTCAGTAAACTTATGCTTTATTTGCAAGAATAAACCTGAATCTTTGACTCACCTCTTTCTTTACTGTGACTGGGTTGCCTTATCCTGGTTTGGCTGTTGCTTCTCCCTTCGTAATCAGTTTGCCCACATCACTGATATTAACTCTTGGATCAATTGGATGCTATGCAATGCTAATCTATCTGAGTGGAACAAAGCTTACCTTGCTATGTTGCTTTGGCAGATTTGGAAAAGGAGATGTGAATTTATCTACCAAAATCTGCCCCCTGACCCTATATTCACTTTCACTCATGCAGGTCAACTCTTACAGGAATACTGGGAAGCCAAAAATTGGACTCACAATGCTGAAGGCATGTCAAATGTTTCTCCACAATCAAAATCTAAGTGGCAGCCCCCTGAAGGTAATTCTATAAAAATTAATGTTGATGGAGCTTTTAGTAGAGATCGGAATCTAGCAGCAATAGCTGTAGTCGTTCGTGATTCGAATGGTTGGATTTTAGATGGTTTAAGCAAAAGGATTGTGTCAGAGTCTCCGTTTATGACGGAATGTATGGCTCTGCATGAAGCCCTTGACTATGCTGTTGTCAATCACCTCAATGATGTGATCTTTGAGACTGACAACAAGTCTCTAGTTAGCTGCCTTAATAAGAGATCCAATTGTCCGAATTGGAAATGTGATATCATTATTGAGAATATCCTTGATAAAAGGATCTTAATCAGAAACCACACTTTTCAGTGGATTTCCAGGGAAGCGAACTCGGTAGCCGACTGGGTGGCGAGAGCTTCATTGTTGGGGTTGTGTCCATCTGATTGGTTTTGGAGACCTCCTTCTGTTTTGAGGAAAATCATGGAGGATGATCTTTCTTCTTCTTTTGATGATCATGGTTAACTTTTGGCTTGTATATTTTGTCTTTCATTCTCTTTGAACCTTTTCTGTATCTCTCTTTGTTTATGAATATCTTTCCCTTGGCAAAAAAAAAAAAAAAATTGTTGTTGTGTGCTAATCTTGCGAGGAAGAGCGTGGAACCGGTGGACTGACAAATCACGTTACTGGTCTTGTGATAGGACGAGACCTTGATAATGATATGAGCCTTCTCTTGTCTTTATTATAGCAAAATAAAGAAATACTGAAATGGCAAAACTTCATCCTCATCTACTACTACTCATCCCTTTCCAGGTCATCTTCCCCCCGGAGATTTTGTTTCACATGGCCCAGTGGTATTATATTATAATATTATATAAATTTTATATTCAATATTAATACGTTGATATTCTTATTCTTATTCTTATTTCATGTATTACTTTACTACTATGGCTTTATGATCTCGCTTTGCAAGTGTATTTTGGAATTCGGTGAATAAAGTATTTTATTCTGAAATTTTAATTAAGTGTTGAACAATGAAAATTAATAAATACGAATCGTGCCAATCAATGATATGACAAAAAAAAAGTGGAGTGATGCTGGCAAAAAAAAAAAATGATAAATATTGCTTGTTCTCAGTCTTACTCTTCCTCTTCAGATATAAAAGGAAGAGATGAGTCAATTACATTTTTTTAATTTTCGATTAGCTAAACGAAGTTTCAGAAGTGAACCAAGATGCTGCGGCTTGCTATTCATGGAGGTTAGTCTAACTCATTTGTAGATACTTTCGATGTTGAAATGATTGATGAATCACTGGAATAAGGAACCGGATAAGGATCATGTAAATTTTGATTCTGTGCTTGTATATTTGTGATTTTGCTTACCGCAGTGAGGAGGTTGAACAATTTGAGGCCCCAGATCTTCGCTCTGGGAAGTTACCAATTCTCTACGGCTGCTGAGCAATCTTCCAGGAATGGTAATCCACTGGTAAGCCCAAGCTTTGTTTGGCTTCCTAGAAAATCAAATTCCCAGATCGACTTCATTGAGAAATGAAAAAAAAAACGGTGCATTTATCTGTCTCGTTTTGTGGTAATTGATAAGAACTTCATTACTATATTTAAGCTGACTTGGTACTTGGAAAAGACAATGGAGTGTCATTGCTGATTGCTAAGCTTTTCTGATGAACGATTGTTAAGAATGAATCTGCTGGAATCTTATTTCCCCTTTTTATTTGTATCCGATTTCCATTCTGTTATAATCTAAGGACTATTAAGCACTTGACTATATCTAAACGAGTAACATGATGTATATTTTTTTCTTGCTTTAAATCTAATTCTAGGCGGATTATACCTTGTTTCTTCTTTATTATTGTGTAAATATAATATTATTTTCTGTAGTGCCAACAAATTAATTCATTTTGTCATAAGAAGTTCCAGAATAGAACTCAATCTGGCTCCCTTGGATTTTATATACATCAAACTGCGGTAACATTAAGATGAATGCTTCCTCTTCAGAAAGTTTTCATCGTTTTTTTAAATGATATTGTACCAGAGAGTTCCAAATCTTATTGGGGGCAGTTTTGTTGAGTCAAAATCACCTACATTCATCGATGTGATAAATCCTGTAAGTGTCTTTTTCATTTTTTATATAGTGTAGGGATATATTGAGCTTGTAGTTTTCTTTGTTTATTTGAGGAAGACAATTTTCTGATGATGTTAACTTTGATAATAGGCAACACAAGAAGTTGTGTCACAACTTCCTTTGACTACAGATGAAGAGTTTAAAGCTGCAGTATCTGCAGCTAAAAGAGCTTTTCCATCATGGCGTAATACTCCAGTCACAACTCGCCAACGTGTTATGCTGAAATTCCAGGAGCTTATACGCAGAGATATGGCAAGAATAATAAGATTTTTTTTTTCTGTTGCTCTATTCATTAACAAATATGTCCACAATAGCTACACTGCCATCCATACCTGTAAGAGTTTTTCCTTTGATGAGATTATATCACTGATCAATACTTTGCAACTGTTTTAGGATAAACTCGCTCTGAATGTTACCACTGAACAAGGAAAGACATTAAAGGATGCACAAGGAGATGTATTCCGTGGGTTAGGTTAGCCTGTCTATTTGTTTCTGTAGAAGTTAATGTATTGAGAGAATGATTGAGCTCATACTTAGGTTGTGAATTTCGCTCAAAACTTTAATTGTCTTTTAGAGGTGGTGGAACATGCTTGTGGGATGGCAACTTTACAAATGGGGGAGTATGTTTCTAATGTATCACATGGAATAGATACTTACAGCATTAGAGAACCACTTGGCGTTTGTGCTGGGATATGTCCTTTCAACTTTCCTGCAATGATTCCCTTGTGGGTAAGCTGAACTCTACTTATTGGCATGGTGGTAGGCTATTAGTTAATCTTTTTCTTGAATTTTGGGTACATCCCTGTTAGCATGCATGATGGGGCTGATGTATAGATGACCAAAACAAAGCTACCTTCTGTAATAGCTTAATAAACATCATATACATATCATTATTAGTCGTCAAAGGAATTTAATGTAAATTATATTGCATTTCAATCAAACAGTTGTCATTCTTTTCATTAAATCTTCTTGGTAACAAATTCCAAACTTAAAAATGATCTAATGCAGATGTTTCCAGTGGCAGTTACTTGCGGTAACACCTACATACTAAAGCCATCAGAAAAAGATCCAGGTGATTTTTCTACTTTGGTTGGTTGTATGGTTTTACCTTAAATTAACTGATCACATCATTGATAATAAATTGAAATTTCATTTATAATGACCTTTTCATCAATTTAAAGCTATCCATTCTCATGGCTTTTCTTGTTAAAAAAAAAAAAAAAAATCTGTGTTTTGGAAATAAGCTTATGGTATAATTTTTGTGGCTCTGAACTTCACTAATTAGAATTATTGTGAGGGACATGGAATGCTATGAATTTTCTTTTTTAAATACAATCTTTTTCAATTCAAACTAGACATGTTTTCTGGTGGATGCACGGAGTCTAAGAAATAAGCCTCATTGTTTATAGCTTATAAATAGTGTTTGTTTGGTTTCACTTATTCTAAGTGATTCTGTGTTGTACAAAGTAAATATGTGAAAGTAGTTTTGTCTTGTGAAGCACAGAAGTGTTTAACATAAGTGTTCCAAAACTGGCAAATTGTATGGCTTGTGATTGATGCTTTTGTAAAATAATTGTATGCATGTTTTCCAAACATAACTGGAACAAGAAAAATAAAGCTTCTGATAGCTATGGGACAAATTTTTGTTGTATTAATGGTGGCTATTTTCCTTACCTTCCATGCATCTTCTTTTTACATTTGATTGCTGAACATACATGTGATGGATTTGTTTGGAGGGAGATTTCCATTTTCCTGTTTGTCTGAGAAGTCCATATTAGTTTTTTTCAGTATTAATTATAGGTGTGGCCACAATTATTCATCTAATAATGGAATATTTTTCCTATATCCTTAAATAGTGACTGTTGAGGCACACTACTGGTTGTAAATCGTATTACAAGCATGCATTCATACATCCACTTCTGTGATTGATCATCCATGATTTCTTACCGTAATTGGAGGCTATATGCCTATATCATGACTTTGGTGCTTTTTAGGTGCTGCTGTAATGCTTGCAGAATTAGCATTGGAGGCGGGTCTGCCTGAAGGCGTTTTAAATATTGTTCATGGAACCCATGTATGTTGTCATTGATTCATGAAACTTCTGTTCTTGACCTGTTTCTTGTGATACATTTCAATAAAAGTACTCACAGGCTTACTTGGATTTTTTTAATGTCACCATGAAGATGTTGTAAATTTTAACTAAAGATGGTGAATTATTGTTTCCCACCTTGGGTATTTGAAGGAAAAATATATTAACATATTCTAAACTCTAAAGCTTCAGTCCCATAGGCAACTAGTTACATATTTAAATGAGAAGCTCGATGTATTATTGTTTCATACCTGGATATTGAATGAACACTGTATGAACAAATAATTATTATTCCATGGGCAACAAGTTGCTAGTATGCTTAAATACCGCTCATTGTACTCTTCATATTTTGATTGGATAATTTTGTCATCTTTCCAATTGATTCCAGGATATTGTAAATGCTATTTGTGATGATGAGGACATCAAAGCTGTATCTTTTGTTGGTTCAAATGTTGTAAGTGATCTCATGAATTTATTATTCCAGTCCAGTTCTTTTATGATGCCTCTTTATATGACCCTAAACTAGAGTGCCATTTTGATCAAGGGAAAAAAGGGGACATTTTTAAAATGTCATTAGTTCTCTTCTTTGGATGGATGGAAAGCAAGGGATAGCATTTAAAGTATTATGAAGTTTTAAAATTTTCACTTCTCTTTGAACATTTAAAATTTTATTCACTAATCTACTCATAAAACCTGTTTAAATGCTCCTTTCATGAGAAGGCTTGTGTTCATTATATGCTTATCTGATTATCCTCTTCTATATTTAAGGCTGGAATGCATATATATTCAAGAGCATCTGCTAAAGGAAAGCGTGTTCAAGTAAGTTCAGTTCATCACTGAAGTTTCTTTGTTCTTAGAAAGATTGTTAATTCATTCACATGATATGATATAAAATCAACTTGGGTTGGAAACTTAATGACCTCTTGCTTTCAGTCTAATATGGGAGCAAAAAATCATGCAATTGTCATGCCTGATGCAAATGTGGATGCTACTGTGAATGCGTTAGTTGCTGCTGGTTTTGGTGCTGCAGGACAAAGGTGCATGGCTCTCAGCACAGTTGTTTTTGTTGGAGGATCAAAACCATGGTACCTTGCTTTCTATTCTCTTAGAAGTTACTACATGCTATAACTTCAGTGGCACCTTTGTTATTAAGTCTTGCTCACAAAATTTTAAAGAATTTTGCCTCTGCCTGAAATTTGGGCATGATTTCAGCCTTCGTAATATCTTTTCCCAGGGAATCTATATTAGTGGAGCGTGCCAGTGCACTCAAAACAAGTGTTGGAACTGATCCAGATGCAGACCTTGGTCCAGTCATCAGCAAACAGGTTTGTATGAGGTTTTACATTACTCGATCCACATAGTGGATTTGAATTTTGAACTAAACATCTTGATAATAAGATAATTGGCTCAAAAGCGGAAAAGATAAGTTAAATATCTCAATCACAAATTGTCAAAGTACCTTTGTAAGCATTATTGGCATGGTTTTGAAATGCATCTCATTGATCATGTGTATAGCTTTGGCTTTTGTGTAACATTATGACTGCTTGCACAGGCAAAGGAGCGCATACACAAATTAATTCAATCTGGTGTTGAAAGTGGGGCCAGATTGCTTCTTGATGGAAGAAATTTAGTGGTAGCTTCTAATTCCTTGACTACTTGTATCTTCTTGTGTTTATTACACATTTACTTTTTCATGTGTGATTAACGTAACACCATCAATCTTTGTCATCGTCAGAAGTATTTGGACACTCAGGTAGCTGAAAGATTTAGTAAATAGAATTTCATCTTTTAACCGGCAAACTGGCAAAAGTCCTTTGAATAGTGTTTAATTCATTTGTTTGGCGGTAGATATAAAGGAGAAATGCCATATTGCATTGTCCCCATTTATTTGGTTTGATTATAAACAATTGATTTTTGTTGGCTTTTTATAGTTGTTCCTTGTTTTCACTCCTCTACTTTCACAGCCTGAGATGTAATAAATTGAAGCTTTCTGAAAGGAAAGGTAATGGCACATTGAAGTATGCATTAATGCAGAGATTTTTGAAAAAAAGCTATAGACGAGTTCTTGCATGGTCTTTTCAGTACTCTAGATTATCACTTTGACGAGTCCTGTCTTCTTCACTCCAAAAATAAATAAATAAATAAATGAAGGTTGCTCACCAGTTCACTCATGCATGGCAAGTAGGTTCCAGGCTATGAATCTGGCAATTTTATTGGCCCAACCATCTTATCAGAGGTCAGTGCAAACATGGAGTGCTACAAGGTATCTTAGTTAAAGCCTAAACTGTCCAAAAAATGCATAACTTTTTAAGTTTATATCTATTTTGAACTTGGCTATCTCTATAATGACTCTTGCAGGAGGAAATTTTTGGCCCAGTTCTTCTTTTCATGGAGGTGTGTTTATGATCTGTCTTGTTTTATACCCTTTATGTCAGAATTATTTTTTTCCTTGTCTTGTATTACCTGGTGCTATTTTAATCCTTTTCTCCTTCCTTTTATATTGAAATATGCTGATACCATGATTTTCCTTTTGTCTTTTCAGGCTGAAAGTTTGGAAGAGGCCATAAACATTGTTAACAGAAACAAGTATGTTAAAAAAATTTCCTTTCTGCGATCATCTTCCGTTGAACAAATATTCATTTCTTACTGGTGACTTTTCCAACAGGTATGGAAATGGTGCTTCTATATTTACTACATCTGGTGTTGCAGCAAGGAAGTTTCAGACTGAGATTGAAGCTGGACAGGTAAATTCACTCTAGATATAATTTCTGATTGTGCTCATAAAGCAAGGAATTTTCCTCAACTAAACTAACAGTTTGCTCTAAAATCAATAAATTATGTAATACCTTTTGCCCTTGAAATATAGTTACTGTATGGACTAGTTCTTGAAAAGTAGCAATTTTGTCATAAATTTGGTTCTTCTCAACTGACCAAGAGATTTTGGAAAGACTAAGAGACAATGAGTTTATTTCGCTTGTGTATTTGTTAACTTTCGTGGATTTAGACTAAAGCCTAACGAAGAAAGGTAGACCTCCGCTAGGTAACACCAAAAATGCCTTATAAGGAGAATACAATAGTAGCGAGGGATGTTGGTCAGTATATGCGATTTTGCAGTATTTGTCGACCAAGTAATCTATATTTTAACTTTGGGTGGACTGTTTTGCCCAACAATAGAAAGGAGAGGACTTGGGGCTTGTTTGGGATAGCATTACGAAGCTTTAGAAGTCAATTGGGACCAAAAAGAGCTAGTTGGATGAAAAAAAAATTATATTTGGCATGGCTTTGGGGACCATTGACTTTTTTAAAAGCCACTTCAAAGTTGAAGCAACTGTTCCTTTTTTGTTTTGGCCAAAGAAACAACTTTTCCTGGCTTTTGGCTTATCTTCACATTTGAACATTTTAAAACTGACTTGTCAATATATTATCGAAATAAGTTTTTGTCAAACTGATTTTTCAATAAAAGCCTCTGAACATAAATCACATTATACTGTTTAACTTTTTCCCCAACTTTAGTTTGCAAAAATCAATTAGGATAAGAATCATTTATGCCAATGTTAATCCAAACAAACCCTCGAATTTTTCTTAACCTGTTGATTAGTAAGCTCTCTAGCAAAAGTACCTTGAAAGAGCTTTCTGAAAGACCCAATCATATAATGCTGGAGTCTAAACATCATCTAGTTGTCATGTTTTAATTGAACAAGATAGATCTTTGCCTAAGTTTAGTTGTAAAGAATAAATAACTCTGATATTCTTGTGGATCATGACTTTGTCCTGTGTTGAAACCAGGTGGGCATCAATGTTCCCATTCCAGTTCCATTGCCCTTTTTCTCATTTACTGGCAACAAGGCATCATTTGCAGGAGATCTCAATTTCTATGGTAAATAGTTCACCTCCAAAACTTCCTGCTCCCCACTCAATGTTTTTCCTCCTTAGTTCAGTTTTATTAGTTACAGATTGCTCATGATTCAGAAAATATCATTTTGGTTTTTGTGTTTTGTATGAACTACAGGGAAGGCTGGGGTTAACTTTTATACTCAGATCAAAACAGTCACTCAGCAATGGAAGGATTCTACTGGTAGTAGCAGAATTAACTTGGCGATGCCGACCTCTCAAAAATCTTGATGAAACATTGTATACTAGTTAAATTTGGATCCCTACAAGTATTTCATATTTAAGAGGGTGAATAGAGGGATGTAAAATAGAAAAGATTGATCCTCGCTTCTTTAGGACTTAAAATAAGGATAGCTGAATCTCTCTCTCTCTCTCTACACATTAAGGAGGTTTTCAGGAGATCCAAATTTACGATGAGAGTTGTGCATTGTCGTTTTCAATGAATAAAGGGACCCTTCCTGTTAGATGTGTTTTTATTTTTTCTGATCTCTTGAATAGAATGGGATTGTAAATGACATTTAAAAATCAACATCAATATGTCAATGTTTCGTATAAAATTCATAATCAGTTGCATTATTTATAAAGTATAGACAGTGTGATTCATTCATCAAAGTGTGTCCATGCAACATAGAAACACAAGTCTAGTTTTGCGTATACGATATCATGATCTATCATTTGGTTGCCATCTCATGGTTTTTTTGTTTGTTTTATTAAAAGAAAATTAAGATGCACAAGATGTATAACATTGGCAACAAAACAGTACAATTTGATTTTGTTCAATGAAGAGTAGCAGTTTTTTTTTTAAAAAAAAAAATTTGTATTAGTGATTAAATTTGACTATTAATTGAAAGAAGTGGTGTGAAACAAATCAAATGATAGAGCCATGTGATACCTTCGCCCAAGTGGTTGAGTTAGAAAATAGAGACAATCAAATAGCTTCAAATCAATATATGACAATTAAGAACCAAGGTCTTCTATTGACTATGGATCAAAATGCCACTTATTAGGCTGAAAACGATTTTATGATTTGTTGCTAAGCTTTCAGATTTTACAAGTTAGATCACATATGGATCTGAAGATAAGTTATCCTACAATTGAGCTTCCAGTATTTACAACTAATCCTCACATTTTACACCATAGTTTCTAATGCCTAAGATTCCATGTTTTTAACAGAGTAGAGGCATTTTGGTCTGTAACATACAATGAAAAATTAGTTAATGATATTGGTCCTTCATTTTTTAGATGTGTTTATCTTATTGGGTCAAATTCGAATATTATGATAACGATAACAAATACGTTTGCTGTATTTATATAGATGTAAACTGGAGATCTCACGTTTGAATACTAATGCATGTTGGTTATTAGTCCTTGACTATTAGTTCCTAAATAAGAATCCTAAGAATATGAATCATCTTGCCCTATATGAGCTGGCCACTAAGGACGTGTTGCTTGGTCCAATGGGCTGCGTGTATTTTTTTTTTTTTTTGAAAAAAAAAAGCGACCACTCTATTTTCAAGCAAATTGACACACATATTTCTAACTTAACTTACAATTATAAGTGTTATGAGAATAAGGAAAATACCATAGAGATTTGGGATGAGAGCGAGGAGCAAGATAAGAAAAAATTGGAGAGAAGAAAGAGGGGGTGTTCTTACTCCTTTTAGATGTGTACAATGTGTATTACAGAGACTTCCATTTATATGCTTGCAACCTCAACCGAAAAAAAAAAGGTTACACAAAATAAATAATAAAATGAATATTCGTAAGTGGATAATATGTAACATTTGAGTTATGAACTAGAAACCTCTTAAAGCTATTCATCATGGAGGTCGTGGAGTATATGGTACAAAAGGTCAAGAGTTCAAAGATGTTATAGACATCCGTATAATTTAATATTTATAATAGTTTTCAAATTATTACTATTCCTTTGGTCTATATACTTATATGATAGATAGATAACGTCTTATTTGTTTCTATTCATAAATCACCTTATTAAATTTTTTATATGAATATACAATTTTAACCTTAATTTATTATATATTGACTCTGCTATCATATGTTACAGGGTTAAGATATTAAAATAAAAATAAAGTTAAAAAGTTATTGAATTTTAAGGCATAATTAATGAGGTTTAAAGTCTATATGAAAGTAATTTCTAAATAGGGCCAAGGTACCTTTTTACTGATTTCACTTCACAACATAATCACACAAATCATGATTCACAACTCAAATTGCAATCCAATCCACAACGTAGCCCCCAATTGCAAAATGTCATTTCCAACTCTATAAAATTCACAAGTTTAATTTGCATTTAAAGGAATAAGGGAGGACGGGAGGTCGATTAGTAGTGAAAATTTAAGATTGGTTCAAAGTGAAAAAATATCAATAAATTTTTATTAAAATAGCATTTCACACCATACTTTTTCGAGATTTAAAATATAAACAAAAACGTCATAATCGTTAAATATAATCAAATATCATTATATATGTGTATGTAAAAATAACGTGGATCCCACCATAAAAGTAATGATATTATATTATATTTAACGGTCAACAAACTTTTGCTTTCATTTTAGATATTCATCGGTAATTTTGGGCATTTGCAAAATGTACGGTGTTAGACCTTTTTTTTGGTGAAGGTTTATGAGCATACCTTACCGCTTTTTTTTGGTTTTTTTTTTTGGGGGGGGGGGGGTTTT
>QFDD01012208.1:0-10716 GCA_006871305.1 Vachellia collinsii
CAAATATCATTACCAATGTTAATGAAACTAATTAATTAATATATTTATTGTTTTTATAAATTAATCTGTTTGATTATAGACCGATATACAATATAATGATAAATAGGAAGAATTGGAAAAAAATTCTTTAATGGGGAATCAACTGTAAAATGAGACCTTCCACATATATGCAATTGAGCTTCCACAATATGCAACTGAGTTTTCACGTTATGTGCAACTGAACTTCCTTGTATGCAACTTAACTTCCATATATACAGCTAAAAAGGTCTCATTCTCCAATTGGAATTTTTTTTCTAATATTCCTTGATAGATAAAACTATTTCAAGAACATATATTATAATTAATTAATTTATGTAATTTTTTAATCCAATACGTCAACTGAGGACATGAGGCAGTGGTGTTAGAAAAAGAAAGGGAAAGGAAAGTGGTGGCGCGTGGACAGTGAAGGAGCGTGGGAAGAGGTGGTGGGGCATGAAAAGGAGAGAGGAGGAAGGTAATGACACATGGGGAATGCCCCCACAGCTCCACTAACCCAAAACACCTCACATGCCCTCCCTCCCATCACTTTCATTCCCTGACACGTCAACACTTCCCCTCCACGTCACCCCCTCATGTGGGCCCCATCACCCCGGGCATCCACTCCTTTTCGTCCACCAATGCCCGCTCCTAATCTCCTATCTCCTATCTCCTATCTCCACGTGGGCCCCGCCGCATTCGATCGGGATATTCTGAGCTGGGCTCCAGCGTTGTTCCCTTTCCGTTCTTGGAGGGCAAATTCCTG
The DNA here is from genome assembly GCA_006871305.1 of Vachellia collinsii. Classification (NCBI taxonomy): domain Eukaryota; kingdom Viridiplantae; phylum Streptophyta; class Magnoliopsida; order Fabales; family Fabaceae; genus Vachellia; species Vachellia collinsii. The sequence goes on from QFDD01012208.1 coordinate 782, forward strand.
TGTTTTTAATAAATAAAAGGCCACACAATTTGGCCAAAATAAATAAAAGGCCACACAATTAAATCCGTGAAAAATAAAAAAAGAGACCGAGTCAAGTCAAGAAAATAAAAAGTTCTTTCATTCAAAGGGTGGCCCTCTAACATTCCTGAAATGCAGATTGTCTTGGTATGTTTGGCCGCCAGTCACTCTCTGCATAATTTATTTACCCATCTGAAGCCATGGTTAGTACTTAATACCAGTTGTTTTTCACGACAAAATCTCTCATTTTCTTACATACCCGTTATATCACACTAACTTCATGTGTGTAATCTTATCATTTTCATATAATTGATCTTTCCGTAAAAATAAATCTCTTTGCCTCGTCTTGTGCTTCTTTTTGAATTTCAGAAATGTCATCGGGGTAAAGTTATAAATGTTTTAGTTTAATCACTAATGAAACCCTCACATACAAGCATTTTTCATTCTTGATTGAGGGAACTCGTATACTATGAACATGCACTTCTAAACATCATTTTATTTCACACTAAAAGGTTGTTTTGCTTCACACTAATTTTGTTTTTTGTTTTTGTACTAAATGTTGACTTAGATTTATGTAAATATTCAAAATTTTGAATATGTTCATTGACTTAGCCACATGCTTTTGCAAAACTTGACTTAATTCTCTATCCAACGTAGAATTGGAATATAATTAAATGAATATTTTTCACATTGTAAATTTATCTTTTCACAAAATAAGCTCAATGGAATCCCTCATTTCCTCATCCCTAAGGTCAAAAGTTTTAGTTGTAAAATTGCTGTATGTGACTACTTTATAAAGATTTTATATTTAATCAACAACAACATAATACAAATTAGCCCCGATCATAAAAATACGTAACATTCTAATATGTGAATGAATTATCACATGAGAAACTAATCATGTTATGGGGCCATTTTGTTTGAGAATTTCCAGCCTTTTATTAAAAAAAAAAAAAAGAAAAGAATAAGAGAATAAACTCTTTGCCCTTGGACTGAAACAAGCGTTGGTACAAGAATATATTCAGTTATTCATTCAGTAACTAACAAGAATCAAGTTGCATCTTCATGTTGAACCAGTAATCTACTTTGGAAAAAGGAACAGCAACAGTAATATTTCAATCTCAATCCTCAAATTTATATGATTGAAGACACCATCACTCAGCCATTGAAATCTATGACTCCTCCATCTCGAAAGTTGATTTCCACGTCCAAATCCACTTCCCTCTCACTCCCCACCAAACTCCACGCGCCGCCCTCTTCTCCTCCACCACTATCATCACCGTTGCATCTCTCTTCTCCTCTCTTTATCCCTCCTCCTCCTCCTCTTCTTCGTTGAGTTTCTTCCATCGAAGAAGAGGGCGGGGATTGAGCGATACTCTGTCTATGTGTCTTTAGAAGAAGACATGGGCGGAGTCACTTCGTCAATTGCCGCCAAGTTCGCCTTCTTTCCGCCTAACCCACCTTCTTACACCGTGATCGCCGACAGTGCGGTTGATGGTCGATTATCTATTCCTGAGGTTCCCAAGAAGGATAACGTTGACGTGCTCAAGCTTCGGACTCGTCGAGGAAACGAAATCGTGGCTGTTCACGTCAAGTATCGTAAGCCGACTGGTACTATGCTTTACTCGCATGGGAATGCCGCTGATTTGGGTCAGATGTTCGAGCTCTTTGTCGAATTGAGCAACAGGCTTCGTCTCAATGTTATGGGGTATTTCTCTTTGACGTTGAGTTTTAAGCTCGCTTTCTCTGTCCCAGTATCTGACTACCTGTTAGTTTCTACTGTAGATTGGAAGAACTAGGATAATATTTCTTCGGTGACTCATGGATAGATGCTCCCAAAATACGAATTAGCTCGATTGCTTCGTTTTGAAATTTCACTTTTTAATGATGTCTTGAATATCTTACTGTGCTAGAATGGCCTTGGAAAGGAGGACGTCCTGCAATTAAGCTTGGATTTATCGGTTCCTCCTGTTTGTAATGAAAGTATTATGTGGTTTAAGTTCGAAATAACATGTTTTATTGTTCTGCTAATGAAAGAAGTAGCATTCTGGTTTCTAGGATCTTCAGATAAATGATAACTACAACTCTATAACTGGGGCAATAATGGGAAAGATTGAAGTATTTACGGTCTCCATGTGGCTGCTACACATGATTACAGAAGTTATAATAGAAGCTCTGCGAAAGTCAAGGATTAACTTGTCTTCTTGAACATGGATCTGACATTGGAAGTTCAGTTGCCTTATTTTAAACAGATCGTGGTCTCTTATTTGCTTGGATCGTTGGGCTGCTTCTGTTTAGATAGTGTACCTGTTGGCGTTGGTGGATCATTTTGGTTTCCCTTCTCATGAAGTTAAATGGATATGCAAGGAAGAAGTCCAGCTGGTGCTTGTTTGATTTGCTCATATTTTGCTGTCTTCTTAACTTCTTATTTTGAAATTTTGTTGTTATGGTTAGTAGTAGGTGGAGTTATAGGTGCTAACATAACATGAAATTTACTAGTTGGACTTCCTTTATTGTTATATGGTATGGAACGTTGTGGTTGTTCATTAATTGTTAAGAGTATATGTAATTATATTTCTGTTATGTGTCACCAAGTCTGAAAACAAAGAAATCGATAAGTTTGTAAAGCAGACCCGGGGGGGGGATTTGGACTGGTTACTAGAGGAGAGATGAAGTTGACACAAAAGTGACATGCTGTTTTAGCAGCGATAGTTTGTGTGTTTTCATGTTTGGATACAACACCCTAGCAAACATTTCTAAATGCAATTTATTTTTTTTGGGATTTAATGTTCTTAGTCCCACAAACAGATAGGTCAGATTTAAGCAATTATTTTCCATGACATTCAATTATAGAAGTGCTTTTATATGGCCAAACTAATCTGATGAAGAGATTGCTTTTTAGGACATTTGATGTGTAAAAGTAAGATTTCCCTTTGACAGGAAGCTTTTACTTGACTAACCTTTTAAAGTTTGACTGGATTACTCATGATACCCCTTTTGTTTTCAAACTAACAATAAGCTTCCAATTCTTGTTCTGTCAGTGCAGTTAACATTCTATACAACATACATCTCTGCCAAAAATAAAATTACTGGAATGTTTTTACCATCATATTCATAGTCCCATGCTAGAGCTTAACATCAATTTAGCTATCTTTATGATCATATTAAAATTAAAATCACGGTCCCGTTATGCAAAAAGTAAACACTTTTCAACAAAAAATACATTGGAGGGGAGTTTTCTGCAAAATATGACAAAATATCAGGGGAGCCAGATGTAACTTGTCTAACAAAAGGGGTCTTTAGTGTAATTTGGTCAAACTTCATTGGTTGGAATATATATTCTTCTATGGAACCCTTGTTTTCCAAATCTGGAATACATTTGGAGATGTTCTTGTTATATTCAAATGCCATTTTTTAAATGTACCATATATTCTGAAGCACCACATAATCACCAGTACTAATTTTTTCCCCTCCCTTTAGATTATTTATGATTCTTCATATTCCTATTTCTGCAGTTATGATTACTCTGGCTATGGACAGTCAACAGGAAAGGTACGTTCCTCAACTTTTCAATGCCTTTAAAGTGTAAGAAATTAGTCCTTTTGACAGAATTATTAAGAGTGTTCTTCATGACTACTAAATTTACTTTGTTTAAAACTTAAATCCTTTTTACATGTTCTATCATAAGCCGATTTGTTATAACAGTTCTCTATTCATCCTTTGTTTTTTACATTATCATTTTCTTCCTTGTTGTGTCTTCCTTTGATTGAAAATCCATAAAGAAAGCTAAGATGTTAATAATTTAGCAGTTAGGATTCTTATTGGGAACATGGGATTCTAGTAATTGTGGTCTGTGGATTTGATTTGATTAATTTTCTTAGTAGATAAGGTTTCCTGTCCCTAGTAGGGCTATTCCAGTAACAAGTTTGTATCTCTTGACCTGCAAAAAAAAGGAGTATCATCTATGGTTGCTGTTATTTAGAGATTATATACTAGAATTTTAACCTTTGATAAGTAATTGTCTTTGGTGATAATATATAGGTTTCATTTCCATGTTCGTCCTTATTCCTACACCCCCATAGTTCTATCTTCATAACGTGCCTTCACTACTCATTGCCCAGTCTGCAGAAGGCTTATCGTAGCTACCAACTTGAGATTCCCTATTTTATAATTGCTATCTGATCCCATCTGATGAAGATTATGTCCATCTCTGTTATTTTGATATTTTCACTTGTATTAAATTATCGTCATGCCATCTTTGGTTTTGGAGAAATGCAGAAACCCACAAATTTGACTTGGAGTTTTTTTAATACCTTAAAAGTGCCTCTAGGGACAACTGGCTAAGGAAAGCCTGGCGAAATAAATAGTCATTTAGAGATCAGTTGTGTGCTTGTACCTTACCTACTGGTGACCTGCCTTGGATTGATTCCTTACTCTTGATTTTAAGAAGTGGACAATGCCACAACATCCTTGCATTCAGTCAAAGAAAAAAAATACATGGTTCAATATCTGGGTTATTCGAGTATAGGAAATACAATTGCCTCATCATTGCGGTATTTTTGTCTATTTGGATGTTGTGTATTATATCAGAGCTGTCAGTAACCAAACAGGTGTTGCTCACATTGGCTTTTATACTTCTGTATTAAAATGAATGGGACAAATGCATAGAAATAGGCTTTGATCCACTTTATCATGAGCCTTCATAATTTTGAGGGTCTTCTCATTTGTGGATATCATCTCAATAATCATGAAAACTTGTTTGACATCTGGAGTGGGTAAGCTGCTTCAATAGAAGTAATTTTTTTTTCTTTGTACAGTTGACATATCTTTGGATTTATAATTAACTCCTCTGATGGGGAAACAATTTGTGGAAGCCGCATGAGAACTCTGTGGTTCTGTCCAGTTATTGCTTTACCATATCTTGATTAAAGGAATATTGTATTGTCTGACTTGTATTTTCGGTTTATTTTGCAACAAAATGAAGAAGCCAGTTTTACATTCTTTCCTGTAAGTTAACAGCTATCCTTTCTGTTGAAACAGCCGACTGAATATAATACATACGCAGATATTGAGACTGCTTATAAATGCTTAAAAGAGAAATATGGTGTGAAAGATGAACAATTGATACTGTATGGTCAATCTGTTGGGAGTGGTCCCACAGTTGATCTTGCTTCACGGACACCAGGGTTGAGAGGTGTTGTCTTGCACAGTCCAATTTTGTCTGGGCTGAGAGTACTGTATCCTGTAAAACGAACATACTGGTTTGATATTTACAAGGTAGACTTTTCACATTGAATATGTTCCAATCCGTTTTGTTCCCAAGATGGAGACTCATGCAATTTGATTTCCTATTCAGAATATTGACAAAATTGGCATGGTGAATTGTCCTGTTTTGGTTATACATGTAAGTAGCCCTCTCTTCCTTCCTTGTGGCAAATTGGTATTGATGTTTCTTTTAGATCAACAATGCAAGATAACCAAGTATTCCACTGTTCTACCAAGCATTGGTTGTTGCTGTATGATATGGTTTCCTTTCACGAATCAACTAATTGAACCAACTAGATTCCATGCCTTATTTATGTTTAAAGGAAGTTCTTAACCAGAGTGATAGAAGAGCATGCTTATTTGTCTATTAGGTTAGAATGATATCCTTGATTTGTTCTTCCTATAATACCATTTGCTGCCTTCTTTCCCCATCTTCTCTTTTCTTCATTTTTCTTGCAGATTGCTTTTCCTCTTGAGGCTTTGTTATAATTATAAACTTGTGAAGCAATCTCTTATTTTTATGGTCAGGGGACAACAGATGAAGTTGTGGATTGTTCCCATGGGAAACAGCTTTGGGAGCTTTGCAAGGAAAAGTATGAACCCTTATGGGTAAGTGGCGGAGGACATTGTAATCTAGAGCTTTACCCAGAATTCATTAAACATCTAAAGAAATTTGTACAAACAATTAGCAATTCTAAAGCAACCGCAAATGGTTCTCAGAAGGATACAGCAGAAAAAACTGAGAATCAAAGCAATACTGCCAAAGAATCTGAAGGTGGAACTTCAGATACAACTGAATTGGTAGCTGATCTTCCAGAAGCTTCTAGAAACAGTTTAGATAGCAGTCTTGAGAAGTCTAAAAAATCAAACAAACCAGAAAAATCTCGAATGAGCACTGACCATGTTGATAGGTTTAGGAGAAAAAAAGGCCTAATTTGGTAGTTCCTTACACAAACCATATCCAGAATAAATTATCTACAAGTCATACTTGGCAGGTATTCTAATTGCCCCCTCTTTGAGGAATCATACCAATTCTAAATGAATATATTGAGTGAGATTTCGATGTTTTTTTTTTTTTTAAACTTTTCCTGCTTTAGGTCCATAATCCTGCTGTATGTATGTTAAATGATGGAGTGTAATGTGTACTTGTATGTTTTGTATTACCAACAACTTGATCTTAATGCAATTATTAAGCTTCATTTGTTCTGTAAATTTTAAAACCGTCTCGGGTATCTTTTGAAGAGGATTGAGTATAAAGAACTAGGTAAGCCCATTGTGTTCTACTGCTGAGGGGACATTAAGAAATCATCTACAAGTCAATTTGACTTTTTAATGTGTTGATTAAATCCTTGGTCAGTCAATTCATCTTCCCTGCCTAGCCTACTCCTAAATGTGAGCAATATTATATCTTCTACTGAAGTTTGTTTTCTAATTGAATTAGATTTGGGGGTTCATATATTACATGGATATTATAGCAAATCATAATATTCAAGGTTTATAGATAAAATAAATTGGTTGTTTATCTTCCAGTAGCTTCCATAAATTATCTATAGGAGTTACCTCCTTGAATGAGATGTTGATGTTCATTCCTCCATTAGGTCCATGATCCTGCTGTGTGAATGCATGTTTTATGTTCGTTTTTCAACTAGTAGCTTCTATTACTGTCTTTGATCTTCGATTACCATTCAAATGTTTACTCAATTTTGACTTTTATATTCTAATTACCTTTGCATTTTCATGCTTATCTATCTTGTAAAATCGCTAAACAGATTCTGGACTCAGTCATAATTTATATTTCACTTTGTTGTTTACACATGCACCATCCATCCTTCTTTTGTAGGCCCTTGTATACTGGCTTTTTCCATCCCATGTGGTATGACCATTAAACTTGTTATAAAGCTATTCAACAGAACATTGAAAGCAAAGTTTTCGTTTAAATTTATGCAAAGTCCTTAATTTAATTTACTTGTCGATCATTTCCGGTCTTCTGGCGAAGTCGCTGATATATTAGCCTCGTAGAGTCTGTTCAATCATATTTTAATTTCATTGGAAATCTCATCATGAAATACTACCGTAACAATGTATCCTCGTTCGATAACTGGCTCCATACCACGGCATTTTAGTTGGCTTCTTGTTGATTAGAAGGTAGTCCACTTTACAAACGTTGAGCTTCAATGACAATATTTTTTTTAATAATCAACAGTCTAAAAGGATCACCCATACTTAAAAAAAAAGAAAAAATAAATAAATATTACTGCACGTTTGGGAATAGTTTTTGAAAAGTAACTGTACGCAATCCGAGATAAATATGTAAGAGAAGTTTTGTCTCGATTTACGTAAAATTTTTTATAAAATTACTTTTAAAAAGTAGCCAAACACGATCCTAGATGTATTGGGTGGAAAATTGTAAACCATATTTCAACCATGACTCCATGAGACTCCTCATCTTTGATACGGAACCCATAACACTTGAAAATATGATTAATCGAATAATTGAATTCGGCTAGCATTCATCAGCTGCATCATCAAGTCCTTTTATTTGTATGCGCACGATGCCAAAGATAGGCTATTCAATTACAAAAAGTGTTGGTTCTTGTGGAAAAATTTCAATCATTTAAGCATGAGGTATTGAATTCAAGTTCATGTGAATGCAGGAGACACCCTTAATGGACATGATTGTATTTAAATATGACTAACTCAGATCCGATAATCATATAAACACATAGGCTATGTAATTAAAAATATTGACAATTAACATAGTCAATGTGAGTTGCACGAGTTGGCAATATCTTTTAGGATATTATAAGGATGTGAAATTATTCAAATGGCTATACAATGGGTCTGTTTGGATAAGCGTTGAAAGAAGTAACTTTTTTTATAATGAATTTCGAAAAATCAATTTTGGGTAGAAGTTAGATAATGCGATGTGATTTATGTTTAGATAAACATTAGAGAAGTGACTTTTTATGAAAAAGAAAACTCGTTTGGATATACGTTGGAAAATTAACTTTTAATGAAAAATTATTTAAAAGGACATAAAACTCATTAAATACTACATATATATATTATGATAAAATTAGGGAAAATAAAATGATAAAAAATAAAAAATGGAATAAAGAAAAAATACATGTAACTTGAATACCATTGAAAAGTAAAATTGTTCGAATTTCCCAATCATATATGGTCAAGTATCCTATCTTTTCATGTAGGTTTATATTTAAATGACAACATTTAAAAAATATCACACATAACCATGTTTAATTGAAAAACTTAACATAATGAGTATAAGGAATTTCACTTGAATTTTTTCTCATTTAAGTCGACTAAAAACAGTGAATATAATATTTTTGGACAATAATATTTTTAATAAAATAAATGTTTTGTGTTATTTTTAATAAAAAATAAAAAGGGTATTGATTATGTGTAAATAATTGCCCTCGGACAGACACAACAGACACATGAGGTAAGCCTACATGAAAAATAAAAAATAAACAATGTAAATATTTATCTTTCCGGTATGCTTTTCAAGGATATGCTATAAATATGTAAACCCTTGTTTTATCTGGCTTTCCCATGACTCTCACCTCTGTGGACTCCACAAATCAGAAGTATGTCCAAGCCCAACACTCCCAAAAGCAGCTTTTATCTCCATCTGCGAAAAAGAGCTTTTATGGTATAGGGCATTTGAACTTAACACATAGTCAAACATCCATTCATTTCCAAAAGTAGCTTTTGGAATGGCTCAATGCCATCCCAAAGATTTGAAGAGAATATATTATTTAATTTGAGTCACAATGCCTCAATTAATTGCGCTTGATGATAAATACCCCTCCCAACTCCTTGTATCTTGGGTCTGTAAGGAAGTTGAATCTTCCTGATGCCAATTTCTTCTCAAACTGTACAAAAATTTCATCCACAATCTCTTGCCCTTCAAAATGTTCCTTGAAAACTCCTTCCAACGCAGCTCTCAAGTGCACATTAGCACTATGAGCATCACTTTGATGCTTATCCTTAAGTAGATGGAATAGTAATTCTGACTTCTCAATTTTGAAATTCCCATTCTTCTCAATCAATTCCTTTACCTCTTCTGATGCTGGAACGTAGATATGCATGTTGCACGAACCCATCGGTTCTTCGCTTAATTCATTTGCAAAACAAGTTAACATTTGACGCGGTAGCTTATCAATAATCATTTCTCAATGACAAATCAAAATCGATGATGAGGATTAACAGTTATATAATAAACAACAACAGACATAAAATATAGAGTAAATGTTTATATTATTTACCTTAATGGCCATCTCAACAACAACGCCACCCATCATATTTACACAAGCTTCAAATTTGTGACAGAGACAGTGATAATGATAAGAATCATGATACCCCAAGGAACAAGCTCTAAGGCCCTTGAATTCAGGATACTCTCAGAGTCTCTTCCAAATTGTGCAGAATATGCCCCTATGACCTTCTTATCTTCACTAGTGAAGTAAATTTTGCCTTTATTACAAGCAGGAGAGTTCTTGTCAGCTACTCCTTTAGGCACTTTAGAGAGCCAGTGAAGAGCATAAGAGGAGTTGAAGACACGGATGCTTGATTCTGGAAATAATCTGCCATGAAAGGGACCACTTATCGGTGGCTCTTACGCGAAGAGA
>QFDD01012209.1:0-10991 GCA_006871305.1 Vachellia collinsii
ATATTAGTTAGATGGTAGGAATATGAGATTTTAATACTTGTCCAAAAAGATGAAATTGCCCTTGAGGGTTTTTTAGGAAAGGGGAAGGAAGGTGCCACATTGAATAATGAAAATGACAACATTTATAGTTATTTTCATAATTTCAGTAATGTTATTTACAACTATTTACAATTTTGCAAATCATTCTTTTGTAAGAAATGACTTAAATAATGTAAAAAAAATTAAGTTGTTAACATCGTTATTGAAATTGTGAAATTGTTTGAGATAATGTCAATTTCATTCTAAATTTAGGAAACTGTTTAAATAATTACTCATTGATTTTTTTCCCCAAATTTTGAAGTGATAAAAAATAGTTATAAATTAATATCGAAGTTATGAAAATTGCTAGATGTGTTGTTAATATCATTGCAAATGTAGACAAATGACTTAAATAATGCAAAAGAATGAGTTATTAATGGTATTACTGAAGTTGTAAAAATATCTGAAAGTGTTATCAATATTGTTGTAAGTATAGAAAACGGTTTAAATAATGATTGAGTTCTCCAAGTTTTGAAGTGATAACAAATAGTTATAAATGATTTTATCAAACTTATGAAAATGGGTAGAGTTTTTGTTAATATCATTCCAAATGTTGAAAATGACTTAAATAATGCAAAAGAATGAGTTGTTAATAGCATTACTAAAATTGTAAAACGAGTTAGATGCGTTGTCAATATCGTTAAATCGTAGGACAACTTAAATAATAATTTCTGATTGCATTGGCACTTAGATTTGAAGTGATAAGAATTGTTTATAAAATAGCTTTCCAAAATTGTGAAAATGATTATAAGTGTGATCAATTTCATTATTCAGAGTGTTGTAACTGTCTTCCTCTTCTTTTAAAAACTCTCAAGGGCAAATTCATCTTTTTAAACAAATATTAAAATCCTTTATTCCTACGCTTTGATTAATGTATCATTTTTCTTGTTAGAGTTATCTTTTTGGAACTTTAAAATTGAAGTGGTATTTTTGTAGAATTTTCCTAAATAAATATATCACCTCAAATATTCTCCATCCTTCCCCAGTTTAGGTTGCTCCACCAATAAGAACGCACCGGGGGCCGCCCATGAAGAATTTGGGCTTCACATATTTTGGCTCGTATAAAATGGGCCTATGGACCTTTTTTAGGAACTAAAATCTTCCTTTTCCCCAACTTCTCTTCTCCATCTTTACTCGTAGGCCCACAGTAATTTTAAAAAGTACGTGTGTTATAAGAAATGATTGCTCCTATTGCCCACGTTTAGTTTCCTCGGAAAACATACATGTGTTTAGCTAAACAGTAAACACACATCAAGATTTTAATAATAAAATAAAAATATCTTTTGGAATAAAAAAATGAAATATTTGGACCATCCAATTTTAATTTTTATCATCCTGATTTAAAATGAGAATGGAAACTAGATTTAATTTGACTTGAAGATAATTTACATGTCAAAGTTATTAGAAACCTTCCTGATATTTAATTTATGTCAATGCTGTAGTGCATGTTTGTCAAAGTGTTAGAAAATCATATTTACGTAAATCTAGATAAAACTCTCCTTACATACTTATCTTATAAACTGTAAATCACATTGGAAAAGTAACTTTCAACACTAATCTAAACAAGCATGTCGATGTTCACCCTGGGAGATCATAGTTTGATCCATGCACGCTTTAATTTGACCTTGACAAAACACTGTTTGTGTTTCTTTACTTTTCAGTTACAAGGTGGGTTTGGTGCATAATACATGGGTTAACAAACAAGTCATATTATGTACTAATTATGAATAATTTGAGTATTTTATAGCTTCAGATCGATATTGATCTGTGGGACTTAATGCATTGAATTTTGTAGACTTAGCGTGCCCAACTAGGTTGTTTTGATATGTGGGACTTAATGAATTGAATTTTGTAGACTAAGTGTGCCCAATTACATTGTTTTGATCTGTGGGCCTACAGGAGAAGGCTTTTTAATATTGGGTATGACATATAAAGATAAGAATGAGTTGATTTCAAATATAGATAAGTATGCCATTACTACGGAAGTGCAGTTGAAACTCATTAAAAGCGAGCCTTTTAGGGTTAAGGCAATAAGTCAAAAGGGGTACCCTTTGTACTGTATGCATCACAAGATGGGTCCAACCCTGGGTTGCAAATTAAAACTTTGCAGTTGGAACACAGGTGCTCTATGATATATAAGAACCCTAGGGCATCAGTTAAGTGGTTGGCCTATCATTTCAAGAGGAAGGTGCAAGAGAGGCCACAATACAAAGTGGCAGACATGAAGAAGGATCTATAAGATGACTTGAAGTTGCATGTGAGTTTAGACAAGTGCAAAAGAGCTAAAAGACTAATTACGCATGAGATGGAGGGAAGTTATATAGATGAGTACAATAATCTGGAGGCATATTGTAATGAGTTAAGGAATTCTAACATGGGCACAGATGTCTCTGTTGAGCTAAGTAAAAAGGCTTTTGAAAATGGCAAGAGGGTGTTTAGCCGATTATATCTCTGCTACAATGCTGCTAAGATAACAATTGTTTCATTTTTTTGTTTGCTGTTAAAATTTTTCGGTTTGTTTATTTTTTTTTGTTTCATGTCACTTGCAAAACTGGTTGGTATCTCTCTTAAAAAGATCGGATGGAAGGCAGGATGTAGGCCTATCATAGGGGTTGATGGGACCTATCTAAAAGGCAATGCACGAGGCAATATGCTCACAGCAATTGGGCTAGATTCAGATGATTCTCTATATCCCATAGCTATTGCGATAACTCAGAAAGAAAACACTTTGGATTGGTGATGGTTTCTTCAATGGCTGAAGAGGTCTTTAGACCTAGATGACGGATCAAGAGTATCAATAATGTCTGATATGCAAAATGTTTGATCTTATACCATGATTTTGTGTGTTAAAAAATTTCTGTTTAACAAATGTAGGGCTACAGGCACACCACAAATTGTCTCCTGTTTAACAAATACAAAACTGTGATTTGGAAATAATTTATGTTTCAGGGTTTGCTTGTGGCAGTCATTGAAGTACTCCAAGAAACTGAGCACAGACTGTGTGCTAGACACATTTATGCAAACTGGAGCAAGAGGTGGAGAGAGGGTGCGTTGAATAAGTTGTTCTTCAAATGTGCATGGAGCACATTTGAGGAACAATTCAATGACAACCTAAAAGCTCTTGATGCACTGAAAAAGGAAGCAGCAGAGGCAGTTATTTCATATCCTCCCAAGTGTTGGGTAAGAGCCTTCTTTAGTTGTAGGAGTTCATCATGGATAGTAGACAATAACCTTAGTGAGAGTTTCAATGCTTGGGTTGACGAGTTTCGATATCTTCCTGTTATTGGAATGCTTGATAGTATGAGGGTGAAGTTAATGAGTAAGTAGGCTGAGGTTGATAGAAATGTCAGTAGGTGGAGAGGCAACTTTAACCCAAAGTGTGTGGCATTGTTTGATGATAATAAGAATATGTCCATTGGGTGTAGGGTATTCTTTAATGGTGACGATTGATATGAGGTGAGTGAAGGGGATGACCGGCATATTGTATTCATAAGTAGAAAACAGTGCACTTGTAGGATTTGAGACTTAACTAGTATATCTTGTCAACATGCAATTTGTGCACTTTATCATGCCAAAATAGATCTAGCCACACAAATTTCCCCTTTCTACCATAAAGATGCATATATGAGTAGCTACAGACTTAAGTTTCGACCTGTTAGAGGGAAAGTTTTCTGGGGTATTCATAGGTTCAAGGCAATGACACCACCAGCTGTGTGTAAACTCCCTGGTAGACCTATTAAAAAGAGGGTATGGAGTGAGGAACATGCGAGGCGGAAGAAGGGCCTAGAGCAACTTCCACAACATCGTGGTGAACCTTCCTTAGACTTGCCTCCAGCCCCACCAGAAAAGTTGTCCAAACGGGGTTTCGCTAGAAAATGTTCAATCTGTCATAAAGAGGGTCACAACAGGGCTACATGCAAAGATGTGAGCTTTGTTTGTCCTTTTTAATTCTTTGTTGTGTTTCATTTTTGTCTTTACTATTCAACTTCAACTGAGCTTTGTACTTCAACAATCCCAAGCCTCATTAAGACCACGGGGTGGATGAGCATTTTACAGAAGTCGAGTTGAGACTGGAATGGGAGTTCATATTGATCCCAACTCTAAACGAATAGTTTATAATGCATGTCTACCACCAACTCATTCCAAGTTGTTTATCTTTCAAGTTACACCACTTAATCATATTGTTTTTTAGCCTGGTATGACCTCTCAGGTTGTCATTAACGAGGGGTCAGCTCAGGAGTACATGGCCTAACATGCTGACATTGAGACTAGATTTCCAATTCCAAATGAGCGTCACATCAGGACAAGGAGCATGTCTGATAGTTCTACTCACACTAGCTCTCGATTAATACGGTATCAAGGTGACAAATCAACTGCTTCTGAGCCTTCTGATTTGCTATTCACACCTCCAGGCCTTAAGTAAAAGGTAGAGCATGCTGTAAGCACATCCTCCCTTCTAGCAAAGAGAGACAAGATGTTGATTGCTTTATCACATAGACAGAAATCAAGACCAACTCAAGATAGGGGAAGGGGTAGGGATAGTTCAACAGATAACAGATGGAATCTAGGCATTTAGGATTTTGCTAAGATGATGTAATGAATAAACTATTTTCTGACACAATACCTTAGTAATTGTGTTCTTGTTTAATATTTGTATTGTTTCATGTGGGTTGTAATTTATATTTTATTGATGATGTGAATGTTCAAAAGTGGAAGAAATTGTACATGAACTAACACAATTTTTGTGGTTGACACGTCTCATTCAGATGATCAACTTACTCATTCGAATGAACTGCCTTAATACATGAACCATCCGATTAATGAATTTTCCATTATGGTATGTTGAGTTTTACAGTTGCAACCTGAGAAATTCATTCGAATGAGCATGGGACTCATTCGAATGAATATCACATTCTCAACGCATCCAGATGAAGTCTGGAGATGAGTACACGAAGTTACCTATCTCATTCGAATGAACTGAGTGTCATTTGAATGAACGCTTTTTTTTCAAATTATTTGGGAAGTTCATTCGAATGAGTATGGGACTCGAATAAATATCACATTCTCAATGCATCCGGATGAAGTCTGGAGATGAGTACACGACGTTAACTGTCTCATTCGAATGAACTTGAGTGTTATTCGAATGAACGCTTGTTTTTTCAAATTTTTTGGGAAGTTCATTCGAATGAGCATGGGACTGATTCGAATGAAGATTTCATTCTCAACGCATCTAGATGAACTTTGGAGATGAGTACACGAAGTTACTTGTCTCATTCGAATGAACCTAAGTGTTATTCGAATGAACGCTTTTTTCTTTCAAATTTTTTAGGAAGTTCATTCGAATGAGTATGGGACTCATTCCAATGAAGATTTCGTTTTCAACACATCCGGATGAACTCTGGAGATGAGTACACGAAGTTACCTATCTCATTTGAATGAATGCCTATCTTTTTCTAATTTTTTGGGAAATTCATTCGAATGAGCATGTGACCTCATTCGAATTAGTCATCGGGATTACAATGATAGGCTTTTTTCACAGCATTTTTTGGACATCATTCGAATGTGTCCTGTGTGCTATTCGAATGCAGGATTACAGTAACGAGTATATCCTCTGACACGATTTCCCATTCTGATGATGCCATTCGATGCATAACTGGGTCGTTACTCTCAACGGCTACTTCATGTATAAATGCACTCATCATTGCCTCAAACCCTTATTCCTCGAAGTCAATCTGATTTGACTATCTGCGTTTTGAAATCCAAAACCCTCATTTCTTCCATCTGCGTTTATGTCACCAAAAATGGCCAGAGTGAAGTTACCCGGTGAGCCCTTTGTCATTGAAACTCCAAGCAAACAGACTAGATCGAAGAAGTATTAGCCTAAAGTTCTAGAGGATGATCCTCCTCCTAAAAAACCACTCACAATCTCAGAACCTGTTGAACCCCAACCAAAGAAGAAAGTTGTGGCCAAAGGAAAGGGGAAGAAAGTCATGATTGCTTCTCCTCAAAACTCATCTGATGATGATGGTGCAAAGTTTATCATAAAGGAAAGAGACAAGAAATAAGTAGAAGCTGAAAAAGTTGTGCTCCAAACTCTGAAACTCTCCAACAAGGGGGAACAACATGGTCAGAAGAAATCTGCTGCCAAAATTCATCCTAGACCAGTAAGAGGAAGCAGTGAGAGAGAAAGGAGAGGAATCTTTTGAGGTTCCTTCTGATTCAATGACCTCTGATGCAACAGAAGAAGAATTGACTCCTCCAGCAAGGTATGTGACTAGTCCAATTAATCTTGCTGACAATAAGATATTTGCTTCTTACTTTGCTAAACGAAAAATTTGTCTTGTCATATACATTGAAATAAAATTTTTGAAAAATGAGTTGAAATTGTAACATTCCAAAATTTGACCTATGTGATCTAAAATGTAAATCATGCTTTGGGAAGCCAATTACAAAATTTTAGATAAGTATGAACTAATTTTTGGGTCAAAGGTTGTTTTAGGAAATAATTTTATTTTTAAGAAAATTTGAGAAAAATAAGTATAGTGTCCAAAAATTTATTAGAATAATCATTCTATATATTGAAGGTCAAATTCAAGGAAAAGTTACTTATTGAAATATCTTATAGCATTTCGTACATATTGGAAAAGGAAAGGAAAAGACAAAAGGAAAAAAAAAGGATAAAAGGGGGCAAGGAGTCGGCACATGAAGAAAATATGAGGAAGGGAAAAATAAAGTAGCTGATAGGATGGCAAGAAGGAAGGAACAAGAAGAGGGAAAAGTCAAATGAAGAAGAGAAAAAAAACAAGAAAAGTAGGTGACAAGAGGCTAGAGGATGGAGAAAAACATGAAGACAAGGAAGAAGAGTCAAAAAGGAAAGAAGAAGGATAAGGGGAAAAAATATAAAATAGGAGATAAGATGATGGCAAGATGAAGAAAAAGAAG
The DNA here is from genome assembly GCA_006871305.1 of Vachellia collinsii. NCBI lineage: Eukaryota > Viridiplantae > Streptophyta > Magnoliopsida > Fabales > Fabaceae > Vachellia > Vachellia collinsii. Next base: position 7,021 of record QFDD01012209.1, read on the forward strand.
GAAAAGGAAAAAGAAGGAAGGAAGGGAACAGAGGCGCAGCGTGGGTTATATATACCCATGCCATTCTCTCCTTCTCTGCATTCTCTGTGTAGTCGTGAAGGAGGAGAGAAGGAAGAGAAAATGAGGAGAGCATTCCTGACTCCAATTTTTTTGGGATAATTTAAGTAACCAAAATCCCTTCTTTTCAACAAACTCTTTTCATAAAAGTTGTTTTATGTATTATTATCTCTCTAATGGTGGTAATTTTATTCCGATCAAAGGAAATTTTTAAAGTTAGTATTTTGAGAAGTTTTAAGTTTTGACTGTATAAGACCACATTAATATAGAGGAATTTTAATAGATAATTTTAGACACTTTGGAATTTGGTCAATACAAATATTGGCATATTCTTATGAGATATATATGTATATGCTTGTGCATTTGTGCATATATATATTTTGAAAAATATGAGGTTGAGTTTATATGTATGCATAGATCGTTGGAAGCTGTTGCAATGAAGGTGTTAAGAAGTTGTTCTTTGAAGGTTATAAAATGTCTATAGAACATCAAAAATAATTTTTGGAAAGTAAGATTATGCATACACACACGTATTGGTGTACAACTATATGCATATTTGTGCATGTGGGTGTGTACAAATATGTAAGTTGGTGTATGTGGGAATATTGATGTACTATAGCTAGTGAATTCTAATATTCATTGAAAGAGAAGATAGAGGGCTTCAAATAGAAGCTTTAACCATTGTATTTGGAATTTTATGGTTAAAGTTATGATTTTCCAAAGTTATTGAAAAATAATTCAAAAATCAAGAAAAGAAAAAAAATCAAATAATGTAAAGGGGTAGAAATGGTATTAGGAGAGAAAGAGGAGTTAAATAAAGCTGAATAAGTGTATAAGTAAGGTAATATTATACGTATATGTTTTAGGATTTGACATTTGCTTGAGCACCCCAAGGAGGACCGAAAAAGGGGATACTAAGGAAGGTAAAGCTAAACAAAGGAATACAGATAAAAACCCTTTTTATCTTATTCTTATGTATTTAATTCTACATGATTGTATGTGCCATGTGATGTGCCGTAAATTATTGCCGTATGATGTTGAGGTGAAACCTCATGTCGTAAATTATTGCCGTATGATGTTGAGAAGGGACCTCATGATGTGTACTATTGCCGTATATGCCGTATGAACATGTGGCTTATTTCTACATGATCGTGAATTTCATATATAACTATATGATAAACTGTGGTTTCTACGGGGATTTTTGAATCTCACCCCCCCTTTTCCAACAAAATACAACAAAGGCGGGTAGCTCAAAAGGTAAGGAATTGGTGACAAGAGAAGAATAGAATGGAGATGGAAGAACCCGTTTACATATAATTTGGTTTAATTAGAAGTTTAATGTTTTATTTTGATATAAGAATGGATGACTTAGATGGGTATGTATGTATATATGATTGTATAAATTATGTATACAGTAAAATGAGCCAGAAGGTAGACATAAGGAGAACAGTTTCCGAAGAAAAACTGTTTTTAAGTTGCAAATAAAGAGTAATGAACCTAGAATCAAACCTGGCATGTTGGGTTTAATTGGATAACTAACTTTATATAAAGGTTATTTTAAAAAGTTCAAAATTTTTCAGAAATATCCAATCTGAAGAAAGTAAGAAAAGACTGTTTTATAAAAACAGGATTTACACGCTTAGAATAGCTACGCGTAATAATTAAGAAGTCTAGATTGGGCTAAGTTATATAAAAGGGGCGTGATAGAAATTGGATCTCACTGAATTCCTATTTCAGTATAAACCTTGGATTGAAAATCATCTTTCTTTTATTTTAATTTTAGTGAAGGAATTTTGTTGCAATTTGAAGCCTTTAGAAGTAGTGGATGATGAAGGTGAAGTTTTGGAACAGAGGTTGGAGACCTCTGTAAGGGGAAAAATTGAGATTTCTACCGTTAAAATTAATGAGTGGCTTCAAATAGCCAATTCTCTTGAGGATGACTTTGTGGATTGATCAAGTACAGAAGCATTTGCTGTGTTAAAACCTGGAAGGGATCCAAAGGGATTGAATTTTAAATCTAGCTCAATGTCTGAGCAAAATAGGATTCTTTGGTATATTTATACAAGAGCCATAGTGAATAAAGGCAATAATTTCACAAGCTTCACTCGCAGAGATTATGGTCTGCTTGCCTCTTTTGTTGCAAAAGATGTTAGGAACTTGGGGGTTATGATTCTCAATGAACTTAGTCTTTTTAGGACAAATGTCATTAATTCCCTATCTCTGCCTTTTCCTCATCTCATATCCTTATTTCTTGAGTGCAATCAAATATGGTATTTGGAACCATTTGATGAAGTAGTTAGAGTTCCTACATTTGGAAGAACTCAGATAGCAAAGATGGGTATTGTTGTGCCTCCAAGAGAGGGAGAAGTAGAGGAGAAGGTTCAGAAAAAAGAAAGAGAAATGAAGCAATGGATGAAGTTCAATCAACCAGAGCACCTACTCCTAAACCTCATCCTTCACTTGAGCAGATGATAAAAAATGTTGTCCATGAAGCACTAGGCACTATTCTCTATTCCCATTTGCACATGATGGAACAGCAGAGGAAGCAGCTTGAAGGCCTCTTTAAGTATATGGATGCTGGGACAACAGCCATGATGGATATGTTGAGGATTCAGATTGAGAAGACTGAGAACTTATCTGATCGACTAAAGGCTTTTGAAGCTCTCATTGCAATCCCTCATCCCTCTCCTCAACCATCACCTTTTTCTCAACCTACACAATCTACTCAACCCACTTCTAAGCATATTGACCTTGATCCTGCACCCCATCCTTTCACTCATGACATAGCACCAAAACTACCTTCACCACCTGTCTCTTCAGGTCATCCATCTCCTGCTCACATATCCCAACCATCTTCTCCAGTAGGACCATGTACTTCAACAATTGGCATTCCTGCTCCTGAGACAGTCCCTCAACCTACACAACCTAGTCAACCCACTTCTGAGTCTATTGACATTGATCCTACTCCTGACACAGTCCCTCAACCTATATCATTGACCAAGTCTTGACATCTCTTGCTCAAGAATCCTTAACTATACCTCTTCCTCCACTTGAACAGCTTTATCTTGCTCAATCCTCTACTGAATTTACCACGACTAAGCTTGTTGTATCTTCTGGTGTAATTGTTGCTTCTGCATCTGCACCTTCTACACTTGTTGACCCTCTTCTTCAATCTGATGTTGTATCATCTTCATCCACCCTTCAAGATGATGGCAAAAAGGAGGAGAAGGAAAGCGATAAGTCAGAAGAAAATTAGTTGTTTCAATTGCATGTTTATTGTAACATCCTGAATCTTATTTTTGTGCCTTAATTATAATTAAGAAATAATTATTTGTAATTAAAAAATAATAATAATAATATTATATTATAATAATATATTATATTATATTATAATATATATATTTTTATTGAGGTGGAGAGCGTCGGCGGAAAGAAGAATCAAAGTAAAAAAAAATAATAATAATAATTAAATGTTATTATATTATTATATTATATTATATTTTATTATATTAATATATTATATTTTATATAATTAGTGGAAGAGGGAATCACGGAATGTCTGCCATTGTAATATATTATATAATATTATTATATTATTATATATTATTATATTATTACATGATATATTATTATATTGAGAGGAATGAAAACGGAATTGAGCGCGCCGTGGCTATAAATACATACTTATGCATTCTCTCCTCTTCATCATAGTCGTGAAGGAGGAGAGAAGGAAGAGAGAAGGAGTATTGCATTCCTGACTCCAATATGTTGAGATAATTTGGGTAACAAAAATCTCTTCTTTTCAATAAATTTCTTTCATGAAAGTTGTTCTATATATTTTTATCTTTCTAATGATGTTAATTTTATTCTTATCAGAAGAAATTTTTAAAGTTATTATTTAGAAAAGTACTGAA
>QFDD01012210.1:0-10371 GCA_006871305.1 Vachellia collinsii
CAAGACGGCGAGCTTTGGTAACAAATTTCAAAGCGCGAGCCCGATCCCCGCTCTCTAATGCCTCTCTCCCAATTTTCAAGCATTTTAACGCATCGTCCTTGTTGCCATCCATCTCAGATTATCAAGAGCAACAGATATTCCAACAGATCTTCAGAACCCTAGCGAAACCAAAGGCGATAGAAAAAATAAATCACAACTTCAGCAATAGTAATCGACAATTATTGAATTAGAAAAAAAACCATAATAAAAGCGCAAATTGAAGAGCCTATCAATTTAATTCGTCAGATCGATCACAAAAAGGTCAAGGGGTTCGGAGAATTATCCTGACCGATAGACTTAAGAGACGAACGTCAACGAGGGGTTTTCCCCGAGGAAGAGAGTGATCAAAACTTCGCTCGATTAGGGTTTCATGCCCAGCGAGGTGAGATTACCGATCGATCTCTGTTATCTGGTTGAGTTTGATATGCGTTCCGCAGGAACAATCTTATTCGCTTCGTCCTGCGCGATTGAAATAACTACAATTTTCTTCCTTTATTATTGGTGAAGAATGTTTAAAGACCTGTGGTGAAGTTTGCTGTATTATATTTAAAAAAGTATATTTTAGTAAAAAATTATAATTAAGTAAATTTTATTGGTAATTCTATAGTTAAATGATAATAAGATATTATTGAATTTTAAAATATAAAAACTTGTGATATTAAATAGTTAAAATTTAAACATGATTTTACTAAAATTTAATTACAGAATCGTTGTTTAAATTTACTGAATAACTATATTCCATTAAAAGAAGATAATGATGTTAAGATAAAATGATTAAAAATATACTTTCAAAACTTAAGTAATTAAGAAAAATTTGATGTAAAGTTAAAAGACAAATCATATATTTTAGTCAAAACCTAATTATGTAGTTATATTAAAACATTTTTCAAATCAAATGAAAATTTATTATTATTATTATTATTATTATTATTATTATTATTATTATTATTATTATTATTATTATTATTATTATTTTGCAATAACAAGGTAAGCAAAGCTTGAGTTGTAACATCCCAGAGCCCTCCCTTGTAGATATTGTCCCTGTTGAAAACAGAGTAGGGTTTTGTTTCCCTGGGTTTCTACAATAACCCAGAAAACGCGTCTACAAGGGGAAGATATTCACACCCTTATAAGGCGTGCTTCATTCCCTTTCCCAATCGATATGGGACTTCACATCCACCCCCCATAGGGGCCAGCGTCCTCGCTGGCACACCGACCGGAGACCTGGCTCTGATACCATTATGTAACATCCTAAGGTATTGTCCTTGTTTAGCCACCCGTAGACACAGGGTTTTGTCCTTTTGGGATCCCATAGTTACTCAAAATGCGCCTCGAATGTCAAAAGCCACACATTGACTACATATATGGCCTTCACTTTGGACGAGTCTAACCGATGTGGGACTCAAGCGCTGCTAGGGACCTAACACCCTGAGGGACCCCGGAGGGGGTGAAGGGGGAAGGGAGACGCAGTATGCAGGGTGCGCTCAAGTCCCATATCGGTTAGACTCGTTCAAAGTGAAGGCCATATATGTATTCAACGTGTGGCATTTGACATTTGAGGCGCCTTTTGAGTGATTATGGGATCCTAAAAGGACAACACTCTGTGCCTACGGGCGGCTAAACAGGGACAATACCTCAAGATGTCACATGAGGTGTAACAATTACATAGGAATAAAAGCAGGGGAATCGTTCCCCAGACACACCCACATGTTGTGATTAAGAAAATCTAAACAATGGATAAGTGTTTCAGGAAGATAGAGATACCCTGGACTTGATCGATGCCCATTCTTGGCTAAATGATTAGAACAAACTAGTGCGTCCTTGTTACAGTGCATAATCTCTACATCACATCGTCTCATAATGAGAGAGCGAATCTGAGTAATGACTTGATTAAGTGGATGCAACGGACCATATCCAAAAAAGATGAGATGTATAACATCTAGAGAATCTGTATAAAGTTTAACCTTAGAGAAATCTTTATCTTGACACAATAACAGCCTCTCCTTTGTGGCATGCAACTCGGCTTTTATAAATGATGCCAAACCAATATTGGCTTGAAAACCACTCTACCAATTGCCATGTTCATCACTCAAAAGACCACCACACGATGCATGCTTGTGCTGGTTGATAGAACCATCTACATTGACTAATATGTGCCCAACTGAAGGAAGGCACCACTTGTAGTTCACTCTATTTGGCATATGATATAATGTACGTTTGAACTATCCACTTTCTACTCTTCCATGAGTTGATAGATGCACTTTGTTACAAGCTCCTCTGGTTGCAAAATAATGCCGTCAAACAATCTACAACAACGATTCCTCCACATCTTCTAGTAGGCTAAACCAAAAATACTACTCGAAGTCCACCTTGACACTTTCCTTGCATGCAGTTCATTGGTCAGATTCCAGCTAATCCAATCTTGTAAATTATTGGCAAAGAAAATAGTAGCATATAAAGGGTTGATTAAATGCATCCACATATTTCTGGCAAACTCATAGTCTCTTAAGGAATGAGTAATATTTTCTTCACAACCACACTCATAGAGACACTCAAATATATGTGACATTGCATTTCACTCTGAGTGAGTTAGTTGAAAGTCTCTCATGGAAAACTTGCCACATGAAATATTTTGCTATCTCTAGCATCTCCCATCGCCAGATTTCCTTCCAGTCAAATCTATTAGAGTGATTCTATTGAGCATAGATCATCTTGTATGCCACTTTAATACTTAAAAGCCCATTAGTAGAGTTTGGCCAACAGAATGTATCTAACTCAATACTCCTAAGAGGCTAAACCATGTGGATGCGGGAGAGCACCCAATTAGGTAGAAATGTATTCCATTTATTGAGGTCACAAGCACCTGAAGGAGTAACAAATTCATTTACCAAAGACTTCGAATTTAGAAGATGAAGATTCCTATCCATATACTCTGGTAGGGGTATGTCTAATGGAGTTCATAATTCATCCCACGCTTTGGTGTTATATCCACCATGGAGTTTGCTTCCCACACCTATGTAGAAACTTGCCTAAATTGACATGATGGCCTACCATATTGCTAATTGATTTCTTTTCTTGCTCACATCAAGAATTTTCTAGTTACCATGCTTGTATTTGTACCGCAAACATTACACCCAAAGAGATTGAGGTTTTGTGAGCAAACCCAAGCAGAGCTTTCAAATGAATGCTTTATTCTAACAAATAAGATCTTTAATGAACAAATATTCCTCTTCCTTCCCCGCTTTCATGGTTTCCCATGAGATCATATGCATTTTCTTCATTTCAGGTCTTTGATTTCAAGAAAAGTCACTGCTAAGTTAATTATTATTTTATATTTTTATATATTGCATCAATTTTATCCCAAAAGAATCATATTTCAAAAAAGTTAATTTCTATTTTAAAGTTAAGCTTTGATGTACATATGGTCCTAGACAAAAAAAAAAAGGATGTAAATATGGTCCTTTTTAAAAAGTTGATAATTAATTCTTTTTTTTAATATTAGAAAAGTCAAACAAATTTTTCTAAGAAACTAGAATTTTAAAAAAATTAGAGTGAAAGACCATAAAAGGTATAAATATTTATTGTAAAAGACTATAAAAGTTGTAATTATTTAAAAGGATCAAAATTAAAAATTAAAAAAAATACTGAATTACCTTTAACAACAATTTCTACTTTCCCTCCCACATTCTCTCGCACACTATATTTTTAAAACTAAGACAAAATTTTAAATTATACTAAATTAAACATAATTTTTCTCAATTTTTGGCAGAAAAAATTATACTATGTTCAGTTTTTTCAAAACTATATATTTTTTAAAACATAGCACAAACTTTAATTAAAAATAGAAATTATATAATTTTGATAAAATGTAATATATCTTTTATAACTTATTGTATACCTTTAATAAAAGTTATTTATGTCTAGGAAGTAAAAATAAAATTTACAAAATTTACGATAATTCAAAGAAAGTTTTTATGATTTATTTTTAATTTAAAAGAGACTTATGTGAGTTAAAAAAATGTATGTAATGTTAATAAAATTAAATAATCTAGCCCAACGTATGCAGAAATCATTGTTAGGAGACTCACCCACCACAACCAGATGTGCGACATGGGTTAGATTTAGATGTGTCGGGGAAAGCTCCAATGAACCGGGTGGGCAACAAAAAAAAATTAAAAAATCTAGATATGATATTATATTATGAAAATATGTAAAATGAATTTGTATCTTTTATTTTTATGAAAAAAAATTAATTGATATTAGTATTGATAATATGAATGAAGCAACTTGATGTTATATTGATTAATTAAATGATATATTAATTATATGAATATAAAATTAGGTGAAAAATAAAAATTAAGAGAAAAAAAAGATATGTCGCATGTGAATTATGGATATGTTTAGTTTTAATTTTATTTATTTTTTAATTTTAAATCTAGTAATAATGTGAAAGGTTTAGTCATGGACAATTTAATAATTTTAAATTTACATTTTTTTAGGTTTGATTCTTCTACGTAATTACTATTTTAATGGTCATTTATAATATATATTATTTTATTTTTGTCCTTTATTTTAATTTCCCTTAGAATTGTCCTTATCCAACTCAAATTTGTAATAAAAGTCAATTATATTAGAAGAAAAAATGATACATAGATATATATATATTCAATAAAAGAAAAGGTGTATATATATAATAATACATAAAAAAAAAAAACAACAACACACCCTAGACATTAACTTATAAGGAAATTCAACAATAAATAGAACAATGTTCAACTGATGTAACATAATGAATTCAAACACAACTGCTATAACTATCCTAACTAACGACCAAATAAAAAGATATGACGACCAACTTTTATCATTAGGAGCACGACCATGTTCCTACTACTTTCATCCTCATCTCGAGTTGATTCCTCTAAGTATTGGTCTCAAAAGCATCTACATCTTCTAAAATATTTAACTTAACCACCAAATACTTGTTTCACTTGATAAAGAATTGTACCAGCTTAATTAGAGGTCTTAATTTCGAATTCTAATAACATAACAATGTTAAATATTTAGTAGTAGAGCTTTGCTACCCATGCGGTCTTTCCCGACTCAATTTAGATTAGTCTATACCCCTGATAATTCCTTCAAGTTAAAGTGAGGTAGGTCCATAACATAAGATGCACCATGTAAAAAAAAAAAGATTTAACCTTTTGTTTGCAGATAGTATATATGTTTTTTGGATCAAAGCTATGACATATAAATGCGCGAGCGTTTTCTCTCAACAGTGAGAGCAGGGAGCGCAAACCCTTCTCGCCGGCGGTGCGAGCGAGTCCGAGAGAGAGAGTGTGTGTGAGGCCTCTGCGGAGGCAACGAAATAGGTGAGAAAGCATTTCCCCTTCATCCCCACTGGGTGGAGGGCGCAAGAGAGGGAAAGAGCAACTGTGAGCAAGAGCGATAATGGAGGATTTGGAGTGGGCGGCTCCGGAGGAAAGAACGGCATTAAGAGTTAAAGTGATAGCCAAGAAAATAATCCACAAACCAACCTTCCGTTCCCTTGCAATGAAGATTTGGAACATGGCTAGGAAAGTACAAATCGAAGACTACGAAGGCAACGAGTTCCTGTTCAAGTTCGATAATCCAGACGAAGCTGAGCAAGTCGTTCGTGACGGACTGTGGAGCATCATGGGACACCATATAGTCACCAGAATTTGGCCATCGTGGCTGGCATTCAAGGAGGTTAATATGCAGGTATGCGATTTTTGGATCCAATTTCATGATGTTCCTCCTGATGGAATGATGCTGAGTAATGTGTTCAAATTTGGAGCTAGAATTGGTAGGGTTAAAGCTGTTGAGAACCCAAGGGTGAATGGAAAAATAGCACGTAGCTTTCTAAGAGCAAGGGTAGAAGTTAACCTAGCAGAACCTCTGATATGTGGTTTCTATATTGTTAGAAGAGACAACAGCGAGTCTTGGGTAGATGTTAAATATGAAAGGCTTATACATTACTGTTACACCTGTGGAAGAATTGGTCATGAGTCAAAAAATTGTGAACAAGCAATGGGAATGCCTTATGGTAATGGACTAGGTGCTCCAGGGACAAAAGCTCTGACAGAGATAGTGAGCATAGAAAAATTTGAAGATACGCTAAGGAAAGAGGATAGAGGCGACACAACCAGTAGAGGAAGGAGTATGGAAAATGGATCATATAGTGTAAATGAAGAAAGGGAGGTAGAACGAGGTGAGGAGGTAGCTAATTACCAAGAGACAAAGAATAGTGAGTCTCCAATGGACATAACAGAGACAAATTAGCTTGTTAAGGTAGATAGGAACCTGAAGAAAACGAAGCCAACAGCTCACAATAGAAACAGCGCAAATGAACCTTCTCCCAAAAACAATTGGGCTGAAAATTCGTCCAACATAAAATGCATCGTGGAATTGCCACCAGAAGATGATAGGGAAGGAAATGTTATGGCTGTGAACAGCATGGTTGTATGGAAACCGCCAATAGAGGAGGAAGAGCTAGCAGGAAAACTTAAGAAGGTCTGCATAAAAAGGGCAGGGGATGAAAATTGGCCATCTCCCGAGGCTAAGAGGAGAAAGTTAGACATACATGAGGCTGAAGAGATGAATGATCTATTACCCGTTGGTGAATGCTCATTTCATATAGGGAAACCCCTGCCAAGATTGGGAAAGAACAGGAAGAGGAAGCTGCAACTAGCAAAGGAGATGAACCTGGAGGTCTTAATTGAAATACCAGTGAGACTGGGAGACCAAAACGGAATCTGTTTGCAAGCTATGGGTAGAGAAAGTGCATCCTTTGGAGAGAATTTTGAAAGGCATGGTGGCTGGCCGACTACAGCCACCAAGGAACCATGAGCATAGTTGCTTGGAACTGTCAAGGTTTGGGTGCTACCTTGACAGTTCGCCATTTAAAGCATCTTTTGAAGAAGTATTCACCCTTGATAGTTTTTCTTTCAGAAACTAGAATGAAAAAAGAGAAAATAGAAAAAATAAAAAGAAAGCTAAAATTTGATGGTAGCATATATGTAGATCCAATTGGCAAGTCAGGAGGTTTAGCGTTTTGGTCTGTGGCTGCTGTAAATTTTAGATATGTAAGTAGCACCAGAAACTTTATACATGTAAAAATGGACAGTGCAGCTATGGGTTTCTCTGGATACATCACTTTTGTATATGGCCCCCCAGAAAAGAAAAATAGAGGGGAATGGTGGTGCAAGCTTGCTGCTCTAAACCCAGATGGAGATAACCCATGGGCGGTGATAAGTGTCTTTAATGATTTAATGTACAGTTCTGACAAATACGGAGGGAGGCTTTGTGATTCGGCTGAAGTGAGAAATTTTCAAAGCTTTATGTATGATTTGGAAATGATGGAAGTGAGCTGAAAGGGGGAAGGTTTACCTGGATGAACAAAAGGGAAGGGGAAGAGTTCATAATGGAAAAATTGGATAGGGTTATGTGCAATATCTGTTGGAACTGCTTGTTTCCTAAGGCACAGGGATTTATTTTGGAAGCGGTAGGCTCAGATCACTGTCCTATCTTGCTGTATCTTGAATATATTGAAAGAAAAACGCCTTGGCGGTTCAGATTTGAACACTCCTGGATTGATGAACCTGAATTTCTGCAGCTGGTTAAGAATAATTGGTGCAAAGAGGGAAGGGGAACTGATTTAATTGTTGAATTTAAAGAAAACCTGGAAAGAGTTCGGAAAACACTGGTTAAGTGGAGTAGAGAAAAGTTCACGAATAATAAGAAAATAATGGAGGAACTTCTTATGCATTTCAAACTGTGCTATAGCACTAGTTGGGGTCCAAATGAAGCTGTTAGAGCAAGAGAAATTGCTGAAAAGCTAGAAAGCCTATGGGAAAAGGAAGAGAAATATTGGGCACAAAGATCTAGAGTCCAATGGCTTAGAAGTGGGGATCAAAACACCAAATTTTTCCATCAAACCACTCTACAAAGAAGAAGGAGGAATAAGATCTTGAAGATAAAAGAGGAAAATGGGAACTGGTTGGAGAAACAAGAAGACATAGGTAACGCTTTCTCGGAGTACTTCAGAAACTTATTTGCCACCGAAGGATTGCGTGATTTTAGCCTTCCCTTACAGTTTGTGGAGAGAGTGGTTACTGAGGATATGAACCAGAAATTAATGCGGTTTGTCACTAAAGAGGAGATGAAAGATGCAGCGTTCCAATTGGGTGCACTAAAAGCCCCAGGTCCTGATGGATACAGTGGAATCTTCTACCAAAAGGCTTGGGAGGTACTAGGGGAACAAGTGACAATACTAGTGCAGCAATTCTTTATGGAGGGATTTTCGTTGGAAAAACTCAACATCACTGATTTGATATTGCTTTCAAAGGTCGAAAATGCAGAGGTATTAAGCCAATTTAGACCTATTGGGCTCTGTAATTTCTCCTACAAAATCTTCTCAAAAGTGATAACAAACCGAATGAAGGAGCTGATGAATAGAATTATCTCTCCGAACCAGCGTGCTTTTGTACAGGGGAGATTGATTTTTGACAATATTCTAATAGCACATGAAGCATTTCATTACCTATCAGTGAAGAGCGGGAATAAGGCAGAATTGACCCTAAAACTTGATATGAACAAAGTTTATGATAGGGTGGAGTGGGACTTTCTCAAAGGTGTATTAAATAGCATGGGGTTCAATCAACACTTTGTGGACAGAGTTTATGACTGCATCTGTTCAGTCCAGTTTAACCTCCTTCTCTCAGGGAAAATTGGGGCTAAGGTGCAACCTGAAAGGGGTTTGAGGTAAGGAGACCCACTCTCTCCGCATCTGTTCATTATAGTCTCAGATGTACTCTCTAAAATGCTAAATTTCTGCGCTGAAAACAGAATTATGAAGGGCATCAAGCTGAGTACAAGGGCGCCTATGTTAACTCACTGCTTCTTTGCAGACGACTCACTCTTCTTCCTCCAGGTGAATGCAAAAAATGATGGAATGGTAAAAAATGTCATAGATATTTACTGTATTGCATCAGGATAGCGAGTAAACTTCCAGAAATCATGTGCATTCTTTTCAAAAAATACACCCAGCGAACTGAGGCAGATGGTTACACAGATTCTAGGAGTGGAAGAGGCTACGGATCCATGAAAATATCTAGGACTACCAGTGTTGTGGAAAAGGTCAAAGGTAGAGGCATTATGCTTTGTTAAAGACAAAGTAAGAAAAAAAATACAGAATTGGAAACAACAACTACTATCTATAGCGGGAAAGGAGACAATGATAAAGGCTGTAGCAAGTGCTATTCCGGTATTCCCCATGTCATGCTTCCTATTCCCTCTCACTATATGCAAAGAGTTAGATAGCATGATAGCAAAATTCTGGTGGGGCCAAAAAGAAGCTGAAAACAGAATTCACTGGGTTAACTGGAATGCTATGACTGAAACAAAATCTGAAGGAGGCTTGTGTAACATCCTGAATCTTATTTTTGTGCCTTAATTATAATTAAGAAATAATTATTTGTAAATAAAAAAAAATAATAATAATAATATTATTATATTATAATAATATATTATATTATATTATATTATAATATATATTTTTTTTTATTGAGGTGGAGAGCGTCGGCGGAAAGAAGAATCAAAGTAAAAAAAAAATATATATATATATAATAATAATAAAATGTTATTATATTATATTTTATTATATTAATATATTATATTTTATATAAATAGTGGAAGAGGGAATCACGGAATGGAATGTCTTATGTCTGCCATTGTTATATTATTATATTATTATATTATTATATGATATATTATTATATTGAGAGGAATGAAAACGGAATTGAGCGCGCCGTGGCTATAAATACATACTTATGCATTCTCTCCTCTTCATCATAGTCGTGAAGGAGGAGAGAAGGAAGAGAGAAGGAGTATTGCATTCCTGACTCCAATATGTTGAGATAATTTGGGTAATGAAAATCTCTTCTTTTCAATAAATTTCTTTCATGAAAGTTGTTTAATATATTTTTATCTTTCTAATGATGTTAATTTTATTCTTATCAGAAGAAATTTTTAAAGTTATTATTTAGAAAAATACTGAATTTCGGCAATATAAGTCTATAGTAATGTAGAAAGATTTTAACTAATAACTTTACATAGATTGTATTTTTGATTTGGTTATTTAATTATTTTATAATGAATTGTTATAGAAATAGATTTAACAATTGCTACTGAATTAGTTAAAATATTTATTAAATAATTTATTTGAGTTATTGGGAATAATATTAATATTTTCAATGACTTATATTTTTGAAAGAATGTATGATTTATTAAATAGAAATTTCATGTAAGAAATAT
>QFDD01012212.1:0-10706 GCA_006871305.1 Vachellia collinsii
TCTGTGAGGTTGCATCAATTGAAATAATGAATTGTTAGAGTTTCCAATGATAAAATCGATAATTTATTAGTAGTTGACAGACGCATGTCTGAGTTTGTGAATTTTTTCCTGCAAAATGCTGACTTTGTAAATTTTGTTGTTGTCAGGGAGTGTGAAGTCCCTCATAAGCATGCCTTGCTTTATGTCCCATGCTAGCATACCTGCAGCAGTCCGAGAGGCTCGAGGTTTAACTGAAGATCTTGTGCGTATTTCCGTGGGGATCGAGAATGTTGATGATCTTATTGCTGATCTAGACCAGGCGCTCTCATCGGGGCCTCTCTAATTTCGTATCAACATCCCCAACGTTGATGAGTCTGGTATTTTTACCAACATTGTATTAAACCCTTCACATAAAAGCTCTAGGGTACAAGTCAATTTGTGTTTTTTTGAGACCTATTGAATTTGGATCACCAAATTTAAATTAATGACTCATTGTAGTGGAGAGAAATTGTCTGCAACATTGATGGCTTGTTTGCTTCAAATAATATGATAGTATCATTTTGATTTTGGTTTAGGTTGATGATTGGGTGGTTCTATTTATAATTTTACAAATCTCTTCACATTTGGTGTAAGGTGCAAGCCATTTTTACTCTTGCTTGTATGTTTTATAGGTCATATGACTATATCGATTATTTGAGATGCTGTAACACATGACTTCAAAGGAAGTGACTGAACAGATCAAAAGTTATATTAACCTGGGGAAAAATTGTCATTCAGAATGCTTGATTGAAGTTATTCATTTTGAAAGGTTTTAATCACATTATAGGCAAGAGTTTTAGTTCAAAGTTAAATTACTACCTTCAGCTCTAAGATAAGAGCTACCTGATTTTATGATAGGAATACAGAGGATAATTATGTCAATTCAAGTAGATATTTTACTCGGCATTTAACTATTAATAGGCAGACGCATATGGAAGGGGACAATTAAGTTTTTTTTTCTGTATAATTTTATTGTATAAAAATAAAGCATATTATATTTTGTGGATTATTAGGAAGATTTAATTTATCTTTTAAATATTTTGAATCATTTTAAGGATATTTATGATATGTTATTAGTTTATATTTTAGGATATTATTGTAGATATATAAGTGTCAATTAGAGATCTCAAGAATATTATTTAGTATCAATATCTTTGATTCAATTTAAGTAGATGTTATCATGATATTTTATCTTTTTTAAATATTTTGAGTCATTATGGGTTAATAGTTTTCTTTATTCAAGGAGCAAGTTGTATTTAATTATTTGAGGAATTGAATGAAAAGGTTTTTTCCGGCAAGTTTTAACTTGTGGTTTGTATTCGGGATAAAATACGATTGAGTCATAAGAGAGTGATCAACTTTTATGGAGCATTTTATACTTAAAGATCTAAGACGAGTTTCTTAAAGGTTTTAATTGATCGATTAGATTGCAAAAATTTAATCAACTTTTGTAAAGCCTTTTATAGTTAAAGATCTATAGACAAGTTCTTTTGGGGTTTTAGCTGATCAAAATTCTTAATTTACGAGGTTCATTCGTATCATTTGTCTTGTATTTAATGAATTATTAAGAATATTTGATTTATTTTTTAGATATTTTGAATCATCTTAATGATTTTTAGAATATATTATTATTTTATCTTTTAAATATTATTGTAGATATATGAGTGTCAATTAGGATCTTAAAGATATTATTTAATATCAATATCTTTGATATAATTTAAGTAGATGAGATCATATTATTATATTTTTTTTTAATATTTTGAGTCAGTTGGTTTCTTTACTTAATGAATAAGTTGTATTCACTTATTTAGAGGAATTGAATGAGAAGTTTTTTCTCGGCAAATTTTAATTTATGGTTTATATTCAAGATAGAATATGGTTGTGTCATAAAAGAGTGATAAATTCTTGTGGAGCCTTTAATAGTTAAAAATCTAGAACGAGTTCCTTTAGGATTTTAATTAATAGGTTAGATTGCAAAAGTTTAATCAACTTTTGTAAAGCCTTTATAGCTAAGGATCTAGAAATAATTTCTTCTAGGTTTTAGTTGATCAAATTATTAATTTACAAGTTCTTCCATATCACTTTGTTTGGGAACATTATGGAGGCTAATTAATTGATAAATTTATCAATTTTTTTCAAACTAATTTACTTAACTTATAAAATCTAATGATACATATAGGTATTTAAGAATATTGTTATAATTAAATAATTTATGTAATTTTTCAATCTCCCCTATAAGTCAATTAATTCTTTTATTAAGGACTTAAGGTGTTATAATTTTTATACAGAAGTAAAATTTATTTTTAACATATGTTAAAGTGGCTTATAGCCTAAATTTTATTTTAGTTACATTGTCAGAATATGTATGTATGTATGCATGTATGTTTGTTACAATTTAATATTTTTAATCTTCGTCTTCTTTTTTTTTATTTTTTATTTTTGGTTTAACTTATCCCTAATTTATCAAGTAGATGGGATGATTATTTCAATTTTGGGTATCTGTTCAGTTTATCAACCTCTATTGTGTTTGAATTACAAATTAAACATGTTGGTTGTCTAGGAGGGAAAATGAGAGTTGAGATAAGTTACATTTTAGTGCTTGGTACAATTTGATAATTTTTAATGCTTTTTCACATTGCTCTTTGCTTCCCAAGGGCAATGAATAAAACACTCGAGTTTTCTTTCTTTCTTTTTTTTTTAAAAAAAGAAGAAGATAGGAATGGATGTATACAATAGAGAAAATTTATGTGGGTTGTGATGAGTTAAGCTATACATATTGAGTTACAAGTTACAACTTTGGTGAAACTATAAGGAATGAATAATGAATTTTCCCAATTTCCAAATTGCATAGATGAAAGATTGGTTAAAATTTGGTAAAAATAATTAATATCTAAAAATATATTTTATTTTTCAAAAATTCCCATGAAAGTGAACGAGAGATAGAAAATAAGTAGGAAAAAAAAGCATGAGGGATAATTAAGCAGCAATAATGTGATATGACATGTAATTAACTGAAGCAAAAGTTTTAAAAAAAAGAAGTTGGTGAACATTTCAAATATTTACCATTTTCGGTTCTTAATATAAGAGTCAGTTGATATCTTTTTAGAATGATTAAGAAAGTTAATTAATAAATATATTTATCATTTTTCTCCAGACTAATTTACTTGACTTAAGTAAATATATAATCTAATAATGCACACAATTATTTTATAATAAATGTTATAAAATTAAGTTGGCTCATGTACCACGGATCAGAGGCAGCATAAGATTAGACCATTCAAAATTTTTTTTCCTCACATTTAAGAAGAGAGAGTACAGATAAACATTTTGAACCACAAAGATTCAAAATATATCCTCTTGTGAAAGGAAACAAACAAAAAAATGGAGATTATTTTGTCTTACACACATCGCTAAAGAAAGGAACAAAAAACACTACAGCAAGGGGACCATTGTTTTTTTGCCCAATATAGCAAAGGGACCATACTCATTATAATGCATCCCCTATAATGAGGTTGGGGCCTAGTGGTGTGAAAGGAACTGGTCCTTTGAATTATTTTGTTGGTTACAATACAACCAAAGTGAAACGTGTTCCAAGAGTTGATCAAGGTCAGGAAATATTTAGGAACACAAGTAAAACATTTGCAGAGCCATTTAGAAATCCCCTATTAACAAAATTCTTACATTTGAACTTACGATTTTGTAAGCTATGAATTAATTTCTTACCAACTAGACTGATCTTTAGTGGTTAGTCCATTCAAATTCTCATTGAGAGAGATGTTTACATCTAGTGCAGAGTAATACTTCAAACAATATATTCTCTAATAGAAAGATATTTGTACTTGCAATATATATATAAGGTGTATTTTATCAATGAATGTTGGGCCTAACGAGAACCGTTGACCTCTCACAACGTAATGGAATATGTTTTGAATTCTCGCTGAGAGAAATGTCCACATTTATTATTTGATAATGCATCAAATAAGATTGTCTTCGATATGATAATACGATTGGCAATATATATATACCTATCTATGTATGTAAGGTGCGTTTTAAAAGAATTATTTATGCATAATATAAGAAATTTTTTAGCCAACCCGAGAATTGGTGGTACTCCATTGTTTTAATTATTGTATACATAATGTAAAAAAATCATTTTTGTAGTTTCTTTTGAATTATTGTATACAATAATCGATTTTTCATACATAAATAATACACATGGTTTCTCTGGGAAAGAGTAACTGTATGATATAAAATTAAAATTATTAACTTATTGTTTTTTAATTATTTATTTCTTTTAATAACATTGCTACAATTGAACCAAGGTTTTGTTGCTCACTGACACTGTCGCAGTTAGACTATATATAGGCATTGAGCAAGAAAAATATTAGCAGCCAAATAAAAAACTAAAGACACTCCAAGTGAAATCATAAAGATGGATACATTAATGCTCTCTTGTTTATTAGTCTGATTCTCCACTTCAGATCAGCCAAGAAAATTTCAGTGATCTCCAGCTCAACCAACAAGAAGATTCTGTCCAAGATGAAGACTACAAAATTGATGGGATAATGGAAAAGACAACTCAACTAAAAGTTGTCTGCCTTCCCTATACAGATACTGATCTTATCCATTGAAGATCCCCAATGCCCAATATCAGTAGACAGTGACGCCATTGGGGACTCAAAGTTGCCCCTTCATTATTCCAAAGAGCCATGACAAAAATCTTTGTATTGCCCACAGAGATTACCCATACTGGAGATATATATCGAGCCAGTTTCTGCAGTCGAATAAGTCTTGAATAGGCAAATAGAAAATGCTGTTTGTTATTACCAAAAAAAAAAAATGCTGTTTCTCATAACAAAGCATATTTAAATGCTGTGGGCCTCTTTTCACATATAATAGAGTTATTGTATTTCCAACATCCCACTATGGTCTATATTATAAGTTTATTTTGACTAATGCTCATGTACCAAAAACTGTTAGTTAAATCATTTAAATATGCTTTAAATTGATAAATTATTCAAGTTCATCCTTATTCTCTCTCTCTTTACATTTACAAATCATTCTCACATCTCTCAACCTCTTTCTCTATATTCAAAAAGAATTAAATAAGGATGGAATTAAAAAATAATCATTGACAACTTCTAAACAGACTTATATTTTGAACTAAAAATTTCTTTTAAAACTAAAAGTGAACTTACAACAAGGATATAAGAGTGTTTAAAGTTAAAAACCATATTGTCAACAAAAACAACTAGAAACCGTATTTATTAAATTTTTAATTTCCTACACACACACACACTATTGTGAAATTTCAAGAGATGACACACATCCACAATCCCAAGATATAAAGAACTAATGGCCAATGGGACCCCATGCCCCTGAAATTAATTAATGTAGCTTCAATTTATGTTCTTCAACTACAAAGTTGGTGGAGAATTGATGAATACCTGAAGCATTGTTGTGGTTAGGTTTGGCGGGTGAAAAACCCAGAAAATGGTAGTAACTCTATTAGTTCCCAATATTACTTATATTACTACTTTTCTTGCCGGTAAATGTGACTTCGTCCTCTTTTTTATTACTAACAACTATCAATTATATAAAATGAATTGTTAATTGAAAACAATAAATGTGTTAGAGAGCCAATTTTTCTTCTAAATAGACATGTATTTATGGAGAGGATGAGTGGAAAAGTGAGTGAGTGAAGAAAATATATAAAAGATGCATATAAATAATTGAAAATAAAAATTGCAAGAGCATATTAAATTATTAGATAAAATAATTTTTTGCTTATAAAAATAACTTTATGAGAGAGAATGTTGTTTATAAAGAGATTTGAGGGGTAGTATCTTACTACCTCTTTTTTGTTTTTTAAGAGACATTTACCCGTTGACTTACGAACTTATTTCCCAAATTTTAAGTGGGTGTCAATATTTATATGGAGTAGTATATAATTAATTACCTCTTAAGAACTTGTTTTTTTTTGTTTCATCCCATTACATGTTTTACATAGACAAAAAAAGTTAACAACTTTTTTGAAAGTTTATTAAATTTGTTTTAAAAGTTAACAATTTTATGATTTTATCTCTATTTAATATGTATTATATCTCATGATAATAAAGTCAGTACAATAATAAGTGAAAGGTAAAATTATACTTTTTCTAATCTTTTTTATAAGCAACAACCATTCAAATAACGTAAAACGAATTGACAATTAAAATTATTCTGTTCTGTACACTATAAATCACTATCAATTAGAAACAAAAAATGGTAGCAAGTTCATTATATATGTCTTAAATAATTAAAGCATTTTTCAACTTTATCCATGTTCAATGGGATTTTGAAGGAAAAAAAAATACAGTACTTCGATAGTCCTATTTATAGGATGGAACTAAAGAATTTGTGGTCCTACTTATAAGCCTTGCCATTAACTTTTTTTCAAGTGAATGTGGAATTTTATCATTTATTTATTATTATGTTGATTTTATTCTCATGGGGTACATTGTTATCAAATAAGAATAAAGTTAAAAAATTGTTAAATTTTAAGGCAGAGTTCATGCATTTTTAAGTCACTTGTAGAGAGAAAGTTGTTGAATTCTAGAAAAATAGCTTAATTTGCAATATAAGTTACTTACAGAACAATTAATATTTATTTTCCAATCTTACCCCTTTAATTAATACTTAAATATGATTTATTATAATTTTTCTCTCTCCTTCAAAGCTACAATAAGGGTAAAGTTGAAAAATGCTTCAATTTAAGACGGATTTAATAAGTTAACTATCATTTCTTCTTTTTGATGGATTAGTATCAGTGACTTGTATTGTGGATAAGTAAGGTTATAATATGTTAACAAGCTTGATTTTCAAAACAAATTGCCTTGTCAATTTTTATGGGTTAAGGTGAAATTTTAGCAAAGAAATTTTTTGTTAGGAGAGTTTAGTATAATTAAATTTTAAAAGGTGACAAAATAGACATAATCAATTAACAAATAAGAAAATTTTAATAATTATGTTAAATTAACTTAAACATCCGTTATAAAGTTAGGAAGAGAATAAATCGATTTTACATAAAAAAGAAATGGGTATTTGTGCTAATTTAATAAAAATGCTAAAATTTCACCGTTTTAAAAGTTTGCTTATATTTTTCATCCTTTAAAGTTTAAATACGTCAAACACTCCTAACGGAAAAAAATTACACATTAACCTGATTTTTATTTGTGCTAACTTTGGCCTTAGTAAATATGCTTACTCGCTTTAAAAGCTCCTTTTTTTTTTCCAACTTCGATAACATGTTGAGAATTATAGTTCAGTGCAGAACATCAATTTAATATACTTACTTAGATTCTCAACAAAATTTCTTAAAAATAAATTGTAAATATTGATTGAGACTATTTCAAATTTTAGATTATTTTTTTTTGCTAATAAGGAATTTAAGTTTCAACCTTAATTCCTATTTTATACTCTTTTGATCATATTTATAAGTTATTTTCATCATGTTTTACATAGATTAAGAAAAACTTTAGATCTCGTTAACTTTGCTTTAAACTTTCACAATTTTTTAACTTTATCTTTATTTAATATTTACTATAATACATAAGAGCAAAGTCAACACATAATAAATGAAGTGTAAGATTATACATTCACATAAAAATTGATGAACTAATTTATAAATAAGATTACATAAAATTTTCTCTTTCTACTCTATAAATAGGACCATAGGAGTATATGATATTCTCATTTGTTTGCAAAATATTTTGCAAAAACCTTTTCATAAAATTTCATGAAAAACTTAAATGTTACTTATTTGATATTTTTTTTGAAACCTAACTACTCATCTAATCTTATTTATAAGTCACCTAATTAATTTTTCATTTAAATGAACAATTTGACTTCTTATTTATTTTATGTTGATTATGTTCTCATATGTTATAGTTGATATTACATAGAGAATAAGCTGAAAAATTGTTAAATTATAAAACAAAATTAACAAAATTTAACATTTTTTTATCTCTATAAAAATATAGAAAGTGACTTATAAATAAATTTACACAATTATCATCCTTTCCAAGTTAGAAAAAAACTTCAGGAGAATTTAATAATCTTATTTTTTTTTCCTTTTTTTCGCCGCAAACATAATAACGCGCTTTTCAAGGATGAGGGATTGTTTCTGTTCACACGTGAAAGTATTTATTATCATGTCCTTGCTACATGCCTACGTTATCCCCAACTAACGAGGCATTGTCGATGTTTCCCCATGACTTATGTGTGACTATGCTTTAGGATTAATATCACCTCTAATGCCTCGTTTATTACATGGGAGTGATTGTGTTGAAAATGGGAGTGGAATTGGAAGTGCAACTGAAACTGGAATTGATACTGGAAGTAAGTTGTAAAATATGTTTGATATGATGAAAGAAAATAGGAATGGCATAATAGGAAGAAAATCTTACTTTCATGGAAGTGAGACTAGTTCCATAGATTAGTTTCACGGAAGTGGCTTCCAGTGCATCAAACAACCCATTCTATAGATTCCGCTTCCGCTTCCGCTTCTCTAGCCTTAATTCCAATGCACCAAACGTGGCATAAATCCACTCCAAGAATATTGAGTCCAGTGGTAGATCAATTAAATCATATGATCCAAAAATAGTTAATCTTATCGATAGATAAATCAGATAATAAAGTAGGTTAATTGATTCTGAACCACCTCTTATTTAAAAAAACTTTTACGGAGAGATATCTTGATCGCAAAACCTCAATTTAAATTAATCGAATATTTAAATATCTGGTAATATAATTTTAAAAAAAAACATCAGGCATCAAATGGTTCAAAGGGTTATAAAATAGGGTTAAGATATGTTTTTTTCTCTAAAAATTTTCATGGATGAGTAATTTTATTCTAAAATTTTTTGAAGGATCAATGTTACTGAAAGTTTTAAAACATAACAATTTCTTTAATAGTTGACTATTAAGTGAGAAGGAAGTATCTGGTTTAGCACTGTTCGAAAAATCGGACCGGACCGGCCGGTTCAGACCGGAAACCGATGAATCGGCCGCTGGTCCGGTCCGGTTGACCGGTTCGAATCGGTAAAACCGGTGTTGAACTAGTCAAACCGGTCGAACCGGTTGAACCAGTGGTTCAACCGGTTCACCTCCTTTTTTAAAAAAAAAAATTTAAAAACTAGAAACAATGTAAAAAGGGGAATCAAAGTGTGATAATGTGGTTCATTAATTTTTTTAAAAAAATATGGTAACAAAATAAGTCTTTAATTTTTTGTTTTCTATTTAAAAAAATTTATACATGAGGATATAAAATAAAATAAATTCATTTTATCCCATTTTTTAATCACTGATATTTAATGAAACTCTAAAAATTTAAAATATGGGTAAAATAAAATAATATTATAGGTTTTATCTATTAATTTTTTTAAAAATAAAATATAATCTATTAAATTATATTATTTTAATATAACCGGTCTAACTCTGGCTTGAACCCGGTCTGAACCATTAACTCTTGAACCACTGTCTCATTCGGTTCAATGCCCGGTTCGATTTTTTGAACCTTAGGTTTAGGCAAGGGAAGAAGGGGTGTTGGAAAGATGGAGGAGACTGAGTAATGCCGGCAGCAGTGAAGAGAAATGTGTTGTCAGAGTCGAAGATGAACATGGGTTCATGCAGCGGACAAAAGTGTGGAAGAAAGAGAAGGCCATGGTTAAAGGGTATTTGTGTATTTTAACATGGTGTAATGGAATATGATGTTGAGGTGGTGATGAGCTGGATAACTAAGTACCAAATGACAGTGCGACATGAAATTTTCAATCAAATAAAAAAAAATCAAATTTAACATCTTTTACCATGAGGATGATACGGTTTTAAACTTTTAGGGTGATATTAGTCTTTCAAAAATCTTCAGAGTAATATTGTTTATTTAAAAAATGTTTAGGGTATAAAATGAACTTTAATCTTTAGTTTTATAGCCACCGGTGATCCAATAAAAAATTATAAGGATTTCATTAATAATAAAATTAACTTATAAAGGTGTACATTTGTTTTTTTAAAAATAGTACTCTATCAAACATAAGAGAATAAAAAATAAGATACAAAAGATTTCTTAGTCACCTAGGGACTCCAAAAGTACTAAATTTGCTATGCATGATTATTAGTAAATTATTCCCTTCATCACTAAAGAAAATTCAATCCAACAAAAAGGTACTATTGGCCGGGGAAGGAAAAAAAAATGAAACAAAAAAAAGAATAGAAGCATAAAAATATTTCTAAACGTACAATCCCTTACCATTAAAACAAAACCGACAACCCCTCATCATCGCTAAACAAAATTTAATCAAACAAAACCGACAAACCCTCATCATCACTGGACATTGCATGTCTATCCTTTTTCTATTCTACACGTGAGTGATATTTATATTTCTAAACCATTGTCATTAAAACAACACCGACAACCCCTCGTCAACACTATTCTATGTTGTCCAAACATTGTATGTGGATCCTTTTTCTATCCTTCACGTGAGTGATATTTATATTCCACGTTTAATTTGATTCGAAGATAAACTTGTCTGCTACATAATATGCCATAATTGAAGGAAAGACTTTGATCAAAATAATTGAAGGAAAGACGTGCAGAAGAGCAATATGAATATTAGTTTTCCGCAAGAAGTATGAATATTAGCTGCGAA
>QFDD01012213.1:0-11089 GCA_006871305.1 Vachellia collinsii
AATTTAAGGAATTTAGGCTCGAGAATATCCTTCCAACAAAGGTTTACATCCCCGCTATTCATACATGAAGTACCAATTAACGTGCACTATTCACAAGACATTAGAACATTTATCATAAAAAGTATAGCGTTGGATAATGATTGAAGACGATCGAGAAAATCACAAATGAACATGTATAAATCCCAAAAGTTCTTGTAAAGTCTTAAAGAAGGTTATTTTCAAAAGCCAAGATTACAAAAATTTACAGTGGGCATGGTTTCCTTGTTTTAATGCATTAAGTTGAATTCAAGGGGTCAAGAAATTTCCTGGAAAACTATGCAAGACGCGCTTTAACGGAACTTGTCACACAGAAACCACTCAGATGCGCACTTCACTATTAAAGTCGCGACATTAAGGAAAACGGTCGCGACTTAAATTGTACCGAGAGCAGGCTTGGGCTAGCAAGGGGTTTATGTCGCGACATTATAGTTTAGTGTCGCGACATATATGCTTTTGCAGATAAAATTTTCAAAGCTTGACGGTTAAGCATGCATTAAGGTTCAAAAATTCATCCAACATACAGCAATTCATCATCCCAGGACAAGATTGATGATGAAAGATTGGATTAGAGAATCAAAACAACTCATGAACCCCCCCCCACACTTAACCAATGCAGTGTCCTCAATGCAAAAACAATGCAAAACATCAGGAAGAAGAGGATGAAGCACAGGGAAACAAACAGAAACAGGAGAAGCTATCCATTGCAATCAGAAAAAGACATATAACATGAAATTGAAACCAAAAGAGTTAAGGTCACGAATACAACGGACTACAATTCAACAGGGAATGGAAAAACAGAAAACAAAATCACTGCTGAGAAAAACACAATCACTCCTGCCCTCCTGCTCCACCTTGGGGGTCTGTTTCCTCTTCCCCGACTTCAGTATCGCCACCCTCTCCTACTGGCCCGCCTGGTACTGAGGACTCGCCTGGTCCTGATGGAAAGAAAGAGGTGGAAGGAATAGAGTTTTGCCAAAATGCCTCTTCAAACCCAGGGGGAAGGTCTACGTGTAAAGCTTTCACCATTTGAAACATGAGAGGGTCTATGAATCGTTGACGGAGGAATTCATTAGCCATCATCTGCTGGTTCATGGAAATGACCTGATCGGTCAAGATGGCTATCTGCTCACTTAGGGAACTCAAAGAGATACTGGCCTCCCCTTCCTCAGCAGGCTTGGTAGGCACTGCAGGCTCCTCCATTGCTGTCGCTTCCCTTTCTTCCTACGCCTGCTTGATTCGCCGGCTTCAGGAGTAGGTCGTGAGGCAGTGAACATTCGAGTAGTGACTGAAGCCAGGGTCAAATCAGCTTTCCGCTCAATAATCTTTCAGGCTCGGCAAATATCGGTGATGAGGTGAGGGAAAAATAACAAGGCACGGGCACTGTTCATATAGTGCAGTATCTGATCTCATGCTATCACTGCTATGTCAACAAGTTGGCCAGTCATTAGAAGGTACAAGAGTAAAGCCCCCTCAACCGGAATGTCAGAAATATGGGCAAGCGGCCGCACATTGTAAGTCATGAAATTAAGCCACACCTTTGCCTCCTCATTCATGTGTTTCCTCTCGAAGAACTGCTTCTCACCCCCCTAGTCCAACCAGCACCTTCCACACCCATCACTTCGAAAGCCTCATCCCAATGAACAAGGTTCAAATTAACCTTTAAGCGCTGAAACTGACATTGCTCAACCACTGGTAACTTATAGAACTGACGAATATCATCTGCATCAATGGTGAATTCTTGGTTCCGGAAACTAATTCCGAGAGCCCCTACAGTGGAGGAATGCATATAAAACTCTCGGACTACTGTCAAATTGGCTGGGTCCCTTTTCTTCATGAGTTCCCCTAGACCCAAATCAACGGCCTGCTGATAGAAACAAAATTGGCGGGTCTCGGGAAAATATCACTCTTGCACGGCACCCCTACTAATGAACTTCTTGAGTGCCTCTGCTCTTGACAAGTAGACTGGTGGTTCGTCATTTGAACCGCTATCCGTCCGCAAGTTCTTTGTGTGCACCATCTTCCTCCCAACCACAAGGAAAGGAAAACAAATATGACGAAACAAAATCACAAAACAGTAAACAGGACCTAAACTATCCTATGAACATAACTAACTGACCAATACTCATATGATCATTGATGGCATGATTAAGTGTAAAGGAGATATTAAAACTGGCTGTGTATGAGCATTTATGTCACGACTTATATAGATATAGGTCGCGACATAAATGGTACCGAGAGCTTTTGCAGGTGCTTATGTCGCAATATATGAGATAAGTGTCGCGACAAGTGTAACATGTCGCGATATATCTTTAATACGTAGCGACACTTTACACCATATTCCAAAAACCTTTGTTGAACGAGCCCTGGTTATGGAGACAGTAGAATGGTTTTGAAAATATCATATAGTCCATGATCATAGTAGTATTGACAAACAAAACCAAACATTCTAGATTAAACTAAGGATCTATGAAATAAAACTAAACAGAATCAACAAAAGGAAAGTAGGGGAATATCGTGAGTGGTTGAAGAAGAGGAATGGAAAGAAAACGTAAAGGCACGGAGGGAACAAGAACTCGCTGCCGTGAGAGGGATGTAGATGCAAATGGGAGAAAATGAAGTATATATAGGAGAGAGGAGGGGGCTGCAACGGATAAAAACTGGAGAGGTTTAAACGGCCGTTCAAAGAGCGAGGAAAACGAGTAATTGCTGGGAGGAGAGAGTCGCGACGGCTGAGGCAAACTGGCATTGAAGCTTCGCGAGCTACTGATAAAGGGATTTAGGGTTCCACTAACCATGCAATATGTCGCGACATAATTGCAGTTATGTCGCGACATATACATTGAAATATCGCGACCTATTGTTAAATGTGTCGCGACATAAAATGAGAAAGGAGAAAAATTAAGCACAAAATGTCGCGACAAAAGTAACATAGGTCGCGAATAAAATGGTACCAAGGGCATTTCACTTGAAAACCCCAGTAAACACTCCTAACACATTGCAAAATCAATCAGGGTCACTCAATCAGCTCATCAAACCAGCAGGTAGTCTGTACAATTCGAGGCACAATTTCAATTCACGTAGCACTCAAAGCAATTGTCACTGAAAAGCTCATAGTCACATGGTAGGTTGAAAATGCCTAGATGGGTAGACGAAGGTATGCAATCGAGTGTGTGTGTTGTGAAGTCATACATGAGCTCAACAAAGAAACATGGGGGTCAATACACAAAATAAAGGCAAAACAAAAGAAAAGAAATCAAATTCCTATTCTACTGAGACGTCCCCTTTGAATTCAAGTACTCTCCTAACTGAAATAGTGTGCAAAATAAGCGAAATGTACAAGAGATAGGAAAGGGACGACCTGATGTCACACCGGCTCAATCGGTTCTGAGTAGAGCTTGAGAAGATGGCCATTGCAATGGAAGATCTTTCCTGAAGCCTCCTCTTGTAGCTCTACCACCCCAATGTCATGCACTTCCATCACTGTGTAAGGTCCATCCCAACTAGTCTTGAATTTACCTTTCTTGAACTTGAAGCGGGCTTGGTACCTCGGTACACGGTTTCCTTCTTTGAATTGCTTCCTCAGAATGTTTGAATCGTGAATTAACTTTGCTTTCTGCTTATAGAGCTCTGAACTATGGTAAGCGTCCAGGCGTAACTCCTCCAATTCTTGAATCTGAAGGAGGCGGTTCAGTCCAGCTTCCTCCAACTCAGCATTGCAGCTCTTGACTGCCCAATACGACTTATGCTCAAGTTCGATAGGGAAGTGATACGCTTTTCCGTAAATAATCCGGTATGGCGACATCCCTATCGGTGTCTTGAAGGCAATGCGATACGTCCATAAAGCGTCATTCAACCTCAGACTCCAGTCCTTGTTAGATGGCTTAACAATCCGTTCTAAAATCCTCTTGATTTCTCTGTTTGATACTTCAGCCAACCCATTCGTTTGTGGGTGATAGGGAGTTGAAACCTTGTGGGTCGCTCCATACTTTGCTAACAAATTATTGAGAAGCCTGTTGCAGAAATGAGTGCCTTGATCACTTATCAAAATCTTTGGTACTCCAAATCTAGAAAAGATGGTTGACTTCAAAAAATTGGCAACTGTGGCTGCATCATCCTTCCTTGCTGGGATGGCCTCTACCTATCTTGACAAATAATCCACACACAATAGGATGTAGGTATAACCATGAGAAGGTGGAAAGGGTCTCATGAAGTCAACCCCCCAAGCATAAAAAATTTCACAAAATAGAATAGGTTGCTGTGGCATCTCATGGCGCTTGCTCACCCCTCCAAATCTTTGACATATGTCACAGGCCTTGCAATGGTTGAAAGAATCCTTGAACAGGGTAGGCTAGCAAAAACCAGCTTCTAATATCTTTTTGGCAGTTTTCCTTGCTCCAAAATGGCCCCCGCACACAGTGTTGTGACAGGACTCCAATATAGCACGAGACTCCATTTTGGGGACACACCTTCTTATCACTTGATCTGAGCAGATTTTTCACAGGTGTGGTGCATCCCAGATGTAGTATGAAGACTCGCTTTTAAGTTTTTGCACCTGAAACGAAGTCAAATGTGAGGGAATTAACTGTGTCACGAGATAATTGACTATATGTGCAAACCAAGGTTGGGAAACAGACAAAGCACAAAGCGACTGGTCAGGAAAGGCATCACAAATAGAATTTGAAGGTAATACTCCCCTAGTATCAGATGGAAGTCTACTGAGATGGTCAGCAGCATGATTGACGTTTCCTGCTCTATCCTTGACGTCCATGTCAAATTCTTGCAGCAATATCATCCATCTCAAGAGTCTTGGTTTTGATTGAGGTTTGTGAAAAAGATATTTAACCGTTGCATGATCTGTGTACACAATCACTTTTGAGTTTATGAGATATTGTCGAAATTTATCCAGTGCAAATACAATTGCAAACAACTCCTTCTCAGTGGTTGTGTAATTTTTCTAAGCAACATCAAGTGTTTTAGAAGCATAAGAAATCACTTTTGAAAAGTTTCCCTCTTTTTGACCTAACATTGTCCCCACACTGAAATTTGAGGCATCGCAAGATATTTCAAAAGGTAATTCCCAATTGGGTGAGGTCAAAATTGGTGGCGAAATCAATTTGCTTCTTAACTCATCAAAAGCATGCTCACACACAGAATCAAAACAATAATCAACATCGTTTTGCAACAATTTTGAGAGAGGTAAAGCTATCTTGCTGAAATCTTTAATGAATATTCTATAGAATGTCACATGGCCTAAGAAAGACCTTAGTTCTTTCAAATTGGTGGGATAAGGCAAAGAAGATATCACTTCAATTTTGACACGATCTACTTCTATTCCCTTTTGTGAAATCAAGTGTCCTAGCACGATGCCGTGATCCACCATGAAATGGCATTTTTCATAGTTTAAAACAAGTTTTTTCTCAATGCATCGTGCTAAGACTCTGTCAAGACTTTGCAAACAATCGTCAAAAGAGTTACCATAGATAGTAAAATCATTCATAAACACATCCATTCACTTTTCAATAAATTTAGAGAAAATAGACAACATGCATCTTTGGAATGTGCCAGGGGCATTACAAAATCTGAATGGCATCCTTTTATAGGCATATGTATCGAAAGGGCAAGTGAAAGTGGTTTTTTCTTGGTCTCTAGGGTCTATGGGAATTTGAAAGTACCCTGAATACCCATCTAAAAAGAAATAGTGACTTTTCCCCGCCAACCTCTCAAGCATTTGATCAATGAATGGCAAAGGAAAATGGTCCTTTCTGGTGGCATCGTTCAATTTCCTGTAATCAATGCAAACTTGCCAAGAGTTTTGTACCCTAGTTGGAATCAATTCGTTATTCTCATTCTTAACCACAGTTATTCCACTCTTTTTCGGCACTACGTGCACCGACGACACCCACTCACTATCTGATATGGCATATATAATGCCGGCCCTTAACAACTTATCAACCTCCTTCCTCACCACATCAGAGATTAAAGGGTTCAACCTCCTTTGGCTTTGCTTAACAGGTTTGGAATCATTGGTTAATAGGATTTTGTGAGTGCACACAGTAGAATCTAATCCCTTTATGTCCGATAACTGCCAACCCAATGCCTCCTTATTCTTCCTTAGGATTCTCAACAATTCACTCTCCTCACTTTCGGATAAAGAGCTGGAAACTATGACAGGCAGTTTATTTTCAGCATTTAAGTAAGCATATTTCAAGTTAGGAGGGAGTTCCTTAAGTTCTAAGGAGGGGGGTTGGATAATGGAAGGAATTAACTCTAGCTTTTCAGTGGTGTTAGAAATACTTCCCTTTGTATGTCCTTGACTTATGCCCTCAGTTTTGTCACATTGCACCGCTTCATCTTTATGGTAGGTTGATTTAGTTTCAAGTTGATCCACCGAAGCAATCTCCACTGCCTCTTCCACTTCTCGATCTACAGTTTTATTGGAAATTAGTTCATTCAAAAATTGCAATGTAAAAGGTGTGATTTTAGAGTGTGTGGAATTGGAAATTGTAGGTGGAGGATGTGGCCCTTTAACCATGCAGTCTACCACAGCAGAAGGATTGATTTGGGATTGAGATACAACTTCAGAGTCAACATGTCACGACTTATCAACATTGTGTCGCGACAAAAATTGTACCGAGAGGTCATCTGCTTGAGTGGCTTTACATGTCACGACATTTAATAGTTTAGGTCGCGATGTAAACGGTACCAAGAGGTTTTCCTTGTTGTTGGTGTCTCTGCTTTCAGAATCAGTCTCAATAATTGCCCGTCTAACACCTGCAAACCCTGCAGAGCACACTGGACCATCCTTGCTACAATTCGTGACATTAGTACATGCCGAGAATGAATCTAATTCAGGAGAGGAAATAAATTCTTGGGATACCGAAAGCATGCTATCCATCTCAAACACTTTGTTGCATGACATATCAATGGCATCAAAGTTAGAATGGGAGTAAACAGATGGTAAGGAGTCAAAATATGCATCATACTCACTCAAGGCTAAATCATGATCTGGAGACTCAGCATATTCAGAATCTTTATTAAGCAACCTAGGTGAATCCCAGTGACATGTATCATGCAAAGTCATTTCATACTCATCTCTGATTTTCTCTACAGCTAAATCAATTGCATTTAAACCCATGAAATTTGCATTGTCAAACGGATATCGAGTGGCTTCATTCATATTAAAAGTGACTACATGTTCCCCTACCTCCATTGTGATATAGCTATGTTTCATGCTTATAATGGTTTTGCAGGTTTGGAGAAATGGTCTCCCTAAGATGAGGGTACTTTCATTTACCACTTCATTGGATATGTCTAGTACATAAAAATCAGCTGAAAATACAAGGTCTTTAACCTGCACTAGAATGTCCTCTACGATTCCCTTGGGATACCTAATGGATCGATCCGCTAGTTGAAGAACCACGCTGGTATCCTTAAGACCATTAATACCCAGGGCTGAGTAAACTGACCAGGGCATTACATTTATTGCGGCTCCTAGATCTAGCAACACTCCCTTAATATACACTCTCCCTATGGTGCATAGAACGGTGTAGGATCCTAGATCTTGGCATTTCACTGGCAATTCTGCTTTAAAGAGGGAAGACACATTGGCACTCACTTGGATTCTCTCTAAGGGCCTAAATCTTTGTTTATCATCACATAACTCCTTCAGCAACTTAACATATTTAGGATTCCCTTTTAGAAATTGAACCATAGGCACATTAATCTCAACTTAACATATTTAGGATTATAAGTCTCATTTGCAAATTCAGATTCAGATTTCTTTTTACCAGCAAAGAAAGCTTTAGGAAAAGGGAGATTCTTAGAAATTACCTCCTTACCTATGGGTGTTGGGGCTCCTTGTTTGCTTGTTTCTGCATTTTCTTCTCCTTGCTTAACCTTATCATTTTCTTGAGCTTTCCTCTCTGATTCAGAACATGGCGCATGAGTTTCATCTTGAATCAACTCCTCCTCTTTCACCTTCTTCTTCAACATAAGTTCTTCCTCTTTGGAACTTTCAGATTTCCCGAATCTGGTTGGTGACCTTGTGGGGTTAGTCACATCTCCTCCATCCTCAAACCTTACTGTTTTTCCACTTCTTAAGGTGATCGCGTTAAGTGATTTTGGATTTATCACCGTGTTGGAGGGAATACTGCCACCCATCTTAGCTTGCATATCGGTGACGGTATTGGACAGCTGAGTCAGGTGGCTTGTAACTTCACTGTTTTTGAGTGAAAGTGCTTCCATCTTCTTATTCGCCTTCGAGTTGTCATTTTGCATGCCTTGTAGGATGGAAGTAATAGAGGCGAACCTTTCATCACTCTCCTTAATTTGCCCCTCAATGTTAGTCATTTGAGCAGCCATGCTCTTCAATATTTGTGAAGTCTCATCCATTCGTTATGGATGTTGGGAAGACATGTTGCTCGGTGCGGGTACTGCAGCTCTCGAATGGTTTTGATAACCACTTGATGAGGTACCGGATTGTTGAAACTGATTTCCTTGACCACCTTGGTATTGATTTGGCCTATTTGGTCCCCCACCCCACTTGAAGTTCGGGTGGTCTCTCCATCCAGAGTTATACGTATTGGAGTATGGATCTCGCTGTGGATGTTGTCCATCGCGTCCTTGGTAAAAGGCATTGACCCCTTCAATTGGTCCAAGACAGTTCTCTGTGCGGTGCATAGGAGAATTACAATCTCCACAGGTGGAAGCCACCATGGCTAGAGTTTGATGCTTTGGTGATCGTAAACTCTCCACTGTGCTTGTTAGTTTGGACATATCTTGAGCGAGTTTCACTAACAATGGATCCTGTTCAGTCTTATGGTCCTTGAGCTCCTTGGAATTCGCATGCTATCTGTTTAAGGTGAAAGTTCTAATCAATTCCCACGCAGCTCGGGGTTCCTTATTTTCCACTGAACCATTCGCAGCAACGTCCAAAACTTGTGCGTCATATGCAAGGAGTCCATTATAGAAATATTGTACCAGATGTTCTTCCAAGATTTGATGATTGGGACATCTAGTAAGCATTTCTTAGAAACGGCTCCAATATTCAAAGAATGTCTCATAGGCTTCTTGTTTCGCAACTGATATCTCCTTCCGAGCAGCAAATATCTTCGTGGAAGGAAAGTATTTATCAAGGAAGGCCTTCTTCAAACTGACCCACGACTCATATGCATTATCCACATAGAGAGGTAAATTCATGTACCACTCCTTTGCTTTTCCCTCCAGAGATAAATGGAAGATTTTCCACATCACATCATCAATGTTCACGCCCACGGGTTTCATGGACATGCGCTGCATATAAAGTGTCCGAAGGTGGAGGTAAGAATTTTCACCTGCAAGACCATGAAATTTAGGTAGTGAGTGTATCAGTTGGCCCTTTATTTCAAAATCAGCATTAAAAGTAGGAAAAATACCAGGCATAGGGTTGAAATTCTCATCAGATTGTGTTAATTCTTTAATTGTTCTGGCCCTACGCGGATCGTTAATCCTATTATGCCCATTATTTTCCCCTTGGCCTTCATAACCATTTCCATGATTAGGTCTATTATGATTGCCGCTATGATTTCCGGGACCAATGTGATCAGCCATAATTTCCTCTTCTACCTCCTCACTCTCACTAGTTGAACTAGGAGGGTTTTCCAAAGTGGGCATATTAGGTTGTTCTGTCTCTCTCACTCTTCTGACTCTACGCCCTCTCTGCATGCAAGAACTCTTCAAATTATGTACAAACAGACTTCAAGAAAATTTCTGCAGCTCAAAACTAATATGCACAATGTAATAGATCAAGTTGAAATGTGAACTCAGTGAATTGTATGGTGTGTAGTGAAATTAAAATGTTGTGATTGTTTTGCACTCTCAAAAGTATGCACAAAATCCGTAATGATGCAATTCTGATCAAACAGGTTGATTTGAAATGACAGTGATCATTCAAGTCGTGACTCAACAGTAATAAGTCGCAACACAAAATGTACCGAGAGCCACTGAAAAGATAGAGTGAAAACTTAGAAAAATTTTGAACAAAACAAGAAAATATGTCGCGACATATACCCACAAATGTCGTGACCTAAAGTGTACCGAGAGCAATCCCTGGAAGTGAATGATTTAATGTCGCGATATAAAGAAGGGATGTCGTGACGTGAGTGTTACTGGAGCTGCTCTTCCCAAGTTAACTCAAATTCCACTGAATTGCTTGACCACAAACTGATAGAGACGCATGGACAACTCAAAACTTTACAATGGTTACTCAAACAATTCTGATCAAGTAAGAATGAATGCAATATGCGGTGCAAGGATGCAAATGCAAAAATATCAAGGGAAATCAAGATGTTTATTTGTATTTCTGACAACTTTGTATGCTATGCTATGTTTGAATTGTAATCTAAACCTAAAGCTCAACAAGAATTAAACCAGGTCAACAATAGTAGTGATAACCAATTACTAGGGAACCAATTACTTGGCTCCCCGGCAACGGTGCCATTGATCGGACACGGTTTTGTCGCCTTCCGGATCGATACAAAATGATCGCTCCAAATTAATGGAGTATAGTGGGCAACCAATCGTTCTTTTCAAGGAGCGGTTTATTGGCTATCCTAGTCTAAATTGGTTATTAGGAACATTGTTGGGATTGAATTTGCAAAGTAAGAGGGATTTAGGCTAAAACTACAAAATGACATGCTAAACTTGCAGTAAAATATTTTTTGGTGTTTTTTTCAATGATTGAAAGTAAAATTCAGATTGAAAAGGATTATAGTGAATAGACTCTCAGTGATGGAAACTTAACTATCCTTGCCTTGACTAGTTATGGGAGATCAATCCTTCTGAGTTCAATTAATAAATCCTAAGCTATAACTTAGGTCCAACGGTTCAATTAATGCAGACTTGCTTGAATCCAAGTCAAACAACATTCCTTAAAGCATTGTTCAGCGCAACTCAGAATGTAGAAAGAGTAATTGATGCTCATGCCTTTGGAAGATTGCAATCACAATCACAGAAACCTAATGCACAACTAATTATCAATAATCATTGATAACCTAGTGAACACAAGGATTCA
>QFDD01012215.1:0-11980 GCA_006871305.1 Vachellia collinsii
GAGGTAGTACAACATACCGTAACATTGTGTGCAAAGACATTGAAAAAGAAGCAAAGAACCCCTACGGCCCGTGTGGCATTGCAATGGAGTGAGAGAATATAGATAACGTCCCAATTCTAGCTAACCAGTTGCGAAAGCTTGTGCAACTGGAAGATCATTAGCTCCATCGTTTGGAGTGACAAGTATGTCTTTGTTCTTGTTCACGAGGCATTTTGCAACTTGAGTGCTTCCACTAAAATAACAAGCCATTAGGAGTGCTGTTTTACCGTAATGATCAATACTTAGAATGGATTGTGAATGGAGTAATCTGAGCAACTCCTCCACTATGCCCACATGCCCAAACATTGCAGCCACATGTAGTGCTGTTCTGCCAGCAAAAGCAATTTGTGCATTCAAGGCACTAGGGTTTTGATCCAGAATTGCTTTCGCATCACTCCAGTTGTTACCACATATAGAATGGCACAAATCCGCCTTCCATTGTCCTTCCTCACCTGTAATTAATAATCCACACCATGTTAGTAACAATCAAGGCGTATCTATGTTTAAATGAAGTTATCAAATCAAATTATGGATAGGGTTAATAATGTGAAAAAAAAATACACAACTTTTTACCAAAATCGCATATGGTACTACATACTTTTCAAAGATGTAAAAATACCCTGAATATTTAAAATGACAACAAAAATGTCAAGACTATTAGATATAATTTAACATCATCTCATATGCATATTATATTTAACAGTCCTTATTCCAAATTTTAAATGTTTATATGTATTTTTGAAGCTCTGAAAAAAAAATATGTAGTGTTGGACTACTTTGGATAAAATCTTGTGAGCAATTTTTACATCTTAACCCTTATTAATTATAGATGTAGTTCATTTCAGAAACTCCATGTAATAAAATAAATAATCTGTGCGCATGTGCATGTGTTTTTTTTTTTAAAATACTTTTATGATCCTATTTATAGTATATAAATAATTTTTTTTGTCCTATTTATAAGTTAGGTCTCATTAAATTTTTTTTATATGAATATATAATTTTATCTTTCATTTATTATTTTGTTGACTTTATTCTTAAGGGGTATGATATAGATTATGTAAGGAAAAAGGTGGAAAACTGTTAAATTTTAAGTCAGAGTTAATAAATTTTAATGTTTTTCTTGGTTCATGTGAAATATGTTGGAAATGGCTTATGAAATAGCATAGGTGAAGACTATGTCTAGTTAATTTAATGAGGATTAATATACAGACTTTGTTTGTTAATGGGACCATAATTGAATTTTTTTTTTTAAAGATAGCTATAACATCGATATTTTGAGTTATTGATCAAAATGAGACAGAAATAAGAAGAGCTTTTGTGCTCATTAATCAATATAAAAACACATTTTTTTTCTATCATTCGCTTCCATACCAAGTAACTCATTTTCCCATCCCTAAAATGTATCAGTCTGCCAACTCAAAAATATCACTGCGAGAACTAGAAATTAAATATGTAATCCAAGTAAGTTATCACTTAATTCAATCTATTAGGCATATAGCAAGACTACACAAAAGAAGCTTACCAGATGAAACAGGGGTAACTGCGTTGCAATGTGGACAACTAACATCAGTGGCCCCCCTAGGGCAAAGAAACATTCTCCCGCACCAGTTACACGCAATCCGACTCTGCATGGCTGAAAATTATAGACCTTTACAATCATCATCAGGAGGTCTAACCTAAACAAAGAAATCAAGATATAACCGTTCACTATAAAATTAAATCTAATCGTGGTCGAACTGACTTAACTGCGATTAAATCCTTAAAAAGCAATACAATGAGACACCAAAAGAAAGCAAATACAACACAAGCAAAGATTTTTACTTATATTCCAACGAATTTTATTAGGTAAATAGAACAGGAATTGGGCACTATAATGCTGCCAAATATTCCATTTTCCATGTCAGCAGAAATATATTGGCTTGCACGCCAGACAAATTTCAACGGACCCAGGATTGGAAATTTTGTCTTGTCATGTTAAATAGCAAGAGCATTCAAAACTTCAACACATTCTCGAAATCAAATGAAGAATTAAATCCCATTCAAAACTTTAACTTTTTTTGTCCTATTTATAAGTTAGGCCACATTACATTTTTTAATGTATAATTTTACCTTTAATTTATTATTGTACTGATTTTATTCTAATCATGGAGTATGATATAGATTATGTAAGAAAAAAGTTGGAAAACTGTTGAATTTTAAATCAGAATTAATGAATTTTAAAGTTTTTCTTGATTTTCTTGAAATATGCCGAAAGTAATCATGAAATAGAACGGGAGAAGAGTATGTCTAGTTAATTTAATGAGTATCAATATACAAACATTGTTTGTTAATGGGACCATAATTGAATTTTTGTTTTTGAAAGATAGCAGCAACATCGATATTTTTTGATAGTTATTGATCAAAATGAGATAGAAATAAGAAGAGCTTTTGTGCTCATTAATCAATATAAAAACACATTTTTTCTGTCATTCGCTTCCATACCAAGTAACTCATTTTCCCATCCCTAAAATGTATCAGTCTGCCAAGTCAAAAATATCACTGCGAGAACTAGAAATTAAATATGTAATCCAAATAAGTTATCATTTAATTCAATCTATTAGGCACATAGCAAGACTACACAAAAGAAGCTTACCAGATGAAACGGAGGTAATTGCGTTGCAATGTGGACAATTAACAATAGTGGCCCCCCTAGGGTAAAGCAAAATTCTCCTGCACCAGTTACACACAATCTGACTCTGCATGGCTGCAAATTATAGACTTTTACAATCATCTGGAGGTCTAACCTAAACAAAGAAATAAAGATATAACCCTTCACTATAAAATTAATCTAATCCTGGTCGAACTGACTTAACTGAGATTAAATCCTTATAAAGCAATACAATGAGACACAAAAGAAAGC
Organism: Vachellia collinsii; assembly: GCA_006871305.1. Classification (NCBI taxonomy): domain Eukaryota; kingdom Viridiplantae; phylum Streptophyta; class Magnoliopsida; order Fabales; family Fabaceae; genus Vachellia; species Vachellia collinsii. Next base: position 2,939 of record QFDD01012215.1, read on the forward strand.
AAATACAACACAAGCAATTGGTCACTATAATGCTGCCAAATATTCCATTTTCCATGTCAGCAAAAATATATTGGCTTGCACGTCAGACAAATTTCAACGGACCCACGATTGGAAATTTTCAATGTTCAAAAAATCGAATCAGATCGGTTAGTTCAGATCAATCAAACCGGTATTAAATCGGTCAAACCGCTGAATGGTTGAACCGGCGGTATAACCTGTTTGACTACTTTTTTAAAAAAAATTAAAAGGTAAAAATACTGAAAAAATGACCTAAAGTGGGGTGAAGTGGTTCATCAATTTTTTTTAAAAAATATGGTAACAAAACTAGCCTTAAATTTTTTGTTTTCTATTTAAACAAATTTCCGCATAAAAACATAAAATAAAATTAATTTATTTTATCCCAATTGTTTTTATTACTGATATTTAATTAAACTCTAAAAATTTAAAATATGTATAAAATAAAATAATATTCTAGGTTTTATCTATTAATTTTTTAAAATAAAATATAATTTACTAAATTATATTATTTTAATATAGCCGGTCTAACCCCGGCTTAACCACAATTTGAATCATCAACTCTTGAATTACTGTCTCATCCAATTCAATACCCAGTCCCATTTTTTTGAACCTTAGAAATTTTATTTTGTCATGCTAAATAGCAAGAGCATTCGAAACTTCAACACATATTCTCGAAATCAAATGAAGAATTAAATCCCATTCAAAACTTTAACTTTTTTTTGTCCTATTCATAACTTAGACCACATTAAATTTTTTAATGTATAATTTTACCCTTCATTCATTATTATGCTAATTTTATTCTCGGGGGGTATGATATAGATTAGGTAAGAAAAAAATTGGAAAGCTGTTGCATTTTAAATTAGAATTAATGAATTTTAAAGTCTTTCTTGATTTTTTTGAAATATGCCAAAATAAACTTATGAAATAGAATGGGAGAAGAGTATGTCTAGTTAATTTAATGAGCATCAATATACAAACTTGATTTGTTAATGGGACCATAATTGAATTTTTGTTTTTGAAAGATAGCAGCAACATCGATGGTTTTTGACAGTTATTGATCAAAATGACACAGAAATAAGAGGAGCTTATGTGCTCATTATTACCTGATTCCTCGTGTGAGAATTGTTCTATCTCACCCAATTGTCCTTGTTCTTCAGAAGGCAATGGTGGGTCAGGTAAAGGACGGTCCAGCCCCCCTCGAGGATCCAAGTCCAACGGTGAGTTTTGTCCCAAGTCATTTCGCGATGTTGACATCTTGGGAGCACGTACGAGTCAACCTGCTTAATTCTTATATATATATATGTATGTATGTATATGTATATTACTATTATGCAATGCATTATACCAAATGTTTATTGATGCATTAGCGATTTTAGTGTTTGGGCATAGTGAATACATGTTAGAATAAGTAAATTTGTTTCAGAAATTTTCACTTAACAATAGTAAAATTGTTCTTGATTTTTTCGTTGGTTCAAAGTTGCTCTGTACATGTTAAAATACAGCAATTTCACCTTCTATAATTAAGAATATTAACAGTGAATATTATATTTTTAAAAAGAATTTCTAAAGTAATACTACTCTTAAACGAAAATTTTAAAAATGAATTTATACTTTAAATCAGATAAGTATTAACAGAAATGAAATCCACTTACCGGTAAACCTTGAGCCTTGGATCCAACAAGCTATATGACTAGAAATCGACCAGAGTAGCAATGACAGATATATAACAAGGCATATATGGAATATGTGCTTTGCTTGCGAACGTTTCCAACGAATCAACTCAATAGATATTTTTGCACTCGGCAATCAGTACATTACTTTTAAAAAGGAAAAGGAAAAAAAAAAAAAACTCAGACAGAGAGAGAGATTCTTACCCGCCTATTTAATTTTTATTTAAAAGAATCGCTCATTTTTCAAGTTATACTCGGCTTTCGTGCCATTTTCTTCCCTTGGATTACAATTTACAAATGGGCAACTTTGTTGTTAGAATTTAGTTAAAAATAATGAATGGATAAGATATTTAATTTTTCTTTCAAACATACACTTATTTAAGAAAATTATGAATGAGAGAGAATAAGTGAAAAAAAAAAATGAGAGAGAGACATGCAATTAATTCAGAAAAAATGCATTAAGTATTTAGATAAAATAAAATCATTATTTATATATAAGATCAAGCTCATGAAAAAGAATATTATTTATAAAGAATATTATTTATAATATGAGCGGAGCTGGTTCCATTCTAATGCTTGTTATAATTATACATTCGAAGATGAAATCTACTGTTATAAATATAAGTTCACTTTGATGTTATCAATGGTTGTTTTTAAATTGCACATTTATTTATTTATTTATTGTTGGAAAGAGAGGAACATGACAGAGGTTGGAATGATTGGTTAGTTGAGAGAGAGAGAGTTTTAAAATGAACCTGGAAAAATTTATTTCATATTTAATAATTTAACTGTTGTTCTTTGATATATCATCAAATTTTATTTATAAATATTTTTCAATATATTTTATATAGGCAAAAGAAAAACAGTAAACATCATCTACCCGTACTTTAAAATTTAATAATTTTTCATTTTATCTCTATTTAATATTTATTATAACACATGATAACAAAGTTCATATATAAAAAATAAAGTGTAAAATTTTATATTTACATAAAAATATAATAAAATGATTTATAAATATAATTAAATAGGATATTTTTTTCTCTATCATATAAATAATCTCTAACAAATATAGTAAACACGAGGGTTACCTTCAAAGTAAAAGCAAAATAGAAAGTGTCACCCATCACAAAAGACGAAACGCATATACTTTTTTTGTTTTTTCCCCAACAAAGCATTTTATGTGAGCTGGTTTGTTCCTTTAATTTTACTTTGGTCCCCACAAACCTATGCCAAGATCTATATATAGCCAAAAAAAACAAAAGAGAAAATGAGTGGGAAAAAATAAAAGAGACATGCAATTAATTAGAAGTAAAATTATATCAAAATTTTAGAGAAAATAAAATTGTTGTTTATATATAAAATTATATAAATAAGAAAAATGTTGCTCATAAATATAACTGGAGAGAGTAATTATTGGGCTTCCAATAATATGCTGAAACGAAGGCTCTGTACATCCACTTTCTTCTTCTTAAATCTTAATTAATTTACATATAGGGATGATCTAAGAGAAATGGTTAAGTGTTACAACACTTAGAACTAATGTGTGAATCCCTACTAAAAAAAATTGCCCTCATGTAATGTCTGGTAATGCTATAAAAGGATACTTGTGTTTGCCCAAAAAAAAAAAAAACTTATAATATAAGGATCTTTTCCTTTCAGCCCATATGGATATTTGGTCCCAAAAAAATGTAATTATCAAAGCTTTCACAACAAGTAAGCATACAATAATAAGTTTCAATATAAGAAATCTTAAAAGATTTACATTGTTCACCAATTATTAAGACTTGTCAGTTAGTGGCTACATATATATATTTTCTTAGTATTTTATAGTAATTTCACCTACTATATTTTTAGACTATTCACGCTGGCCAGAAATAAAAAAGTAAACCAAGTCATTCGTTCCCAATGACAGAGATATATATATATATATATATTACCGATGGCCAAAGGCATATAAAAAAAGAATATACATATATTAGTAGGTAAAATTTTATCAAATATTTTAATAAAATATAATGTTTTTTGGTACACAATGAAATATCATGTTTTAATATGCTACGCTATCCAAGAGCCTTAAATAGTGTTGAAGGTATTTTATGGGCCACGACATTAGAATTAGGATATATATATATGCTCATGATGGTCAAAGTTACATCATTAAAAAATTATCGATGTCTGTATTGTTGGTTCAACAAGTCACGTACAATAGAATTGTTCGTATAAAATATATGTGACCTCAAAGAGCGGGACAAATAACATATCTTTGTGAAAGCTACCATCGATCTACCAACAATTGAATAATCCGTTCTTTTGATTGCGTACATATGTTAATATTAAAATTTAAACCCACGGTTCCAACACAGTAAAATGAATAATGAATTAATAAATCTTACAATGACAATCTATTTTACCTTATTAGAATATATTCAGGGCAATTATGGTCTGGCTTAGATACATCTTCATTTTTGCCGATAATATGTATCATTCCAAAAATAATATTGAAAAATTAGTTTCATCTTGGAAAGACATGCGGAAATGAATATTGCATTATTCCAAAATGAAGAACAAGTCAAGAGCTGCATTTAATTATGGAAATAGCAGGCCGGCACTTCGAGTTGTAAACAATCCTCATATTTATTTTTATTATAACTTCATTCATAATAATATATATTCAATATAATATATATATATATACACACAAGTCGTATTTCTTCATAGTGGCACCAGCTCTCCTTCTTCTTGCTTTCTTCTAATCAATCAACCTCTGTATTCTTCTTTGAACAGCATATAATGAGCACCTCATCTAAGGTTATCACTTGCAAAGGTATCAATTTTATATATTCATCATATCTTCCTATGATTTACCTTTGCAAATGGCTTTACACTTGCATACATACATATATGAACCTCCTGCTCTTTTTCAGAAATATATGAAAAAGATATACGTACATATATCCGATATGGGCCATTTAGATTAAATTTGATTATTCGGTGGCTCTTGGTTTGTAATGTGATTGCAGGAGCAGTATGTTGGGGAATAGGAGAGGGAGTGAAGGTGGAAGAGATACAAGTGGAGTCTCCTAAGGCTACAGAAGTTCGAGTTAAGATGCTTTGTGCTAGTATTTGCCATACAGACCTCTTTGCCACTCAAGGATTACCACATGTTAGTCACTTGAATCCCTATTATTTTGACATGAATTTCATATTGAAATGGTTAAAATTTATATAGATTCTTTCATATGTTTCAAAAACTAACCCTTGCTTTGATGGGAGAGGAAAAGTGGAAGGAAGAAAAGTTGGAGAGAAAATCGGATGTAGGATTCACCTCATTTTCTCTCCATATACGGAGTGAAAATGGAGATGAAACTCTTTTTTCTTTGTCTACCCTTTGAACTTCTTCATTACTTTTTCATTTTAACCATTGATTTTGACATCTAACATTGTTTAAAATTTTGATTACAACTTTTTTTTTCCTCATAAGGATAGGCTTTAAGATATATTCTAATATCTAATTTATTTTTTTAATTACTAACTAAAATCATCATAACCTTAAAAAAATATGATATTTGTATCTAAATTTTGTTATAAAATATAATAACATGAAAATATATCTTTATCAAATAATTTTATTTAAATTATTTAATGATATTAATGTTAATATATTTTTTTCATTATTATATTTAATTTGGTTTTAGACTTGATATATTTTAACATAAGGTTAATGATATTTTGGTCATTCAGCTATTTATTCATTTTCTTTTCTCTTATTTTCCCTTCAACTTTTTCCCCATTCAAGCGGAGCATAAATTATGGACTTGTGTTATGCATAAAATAATTAATGAATAAAATGGCTTTCCATTATATGTATAGTAAATACTCTAATCACACGAACCAGCTCTTTATTTCAAAAGCATATACTTTTAGCTCAAGCTATTAACACCACTAAAGAATATTCTAAAAGTCTCTCTGTCACACCTCACTTTATACTCTCATAATATCTCATTAGAGATCAGAATTGAACCACTTATCTATCTTCCATACATGGAATTGGTCAAAACAATAAAATTTAAAAACTTACCAAAGTTACTGTTCACTTGGTAAATTTCCAGATTTTTGGGCCAACTTTGAAAATTCATAATTAATTCTAGAAAAATCAAATTGAAGTGGTTCAAGTCTCTAAATGAACCTTACTGAATTTACTACAGGGGAAAAATATCATTTCATCAAAATTATTGACCAATTAATACAGTTTAATTCGTGAAAATCCACTGTTCATATGGTCATTTTTCAATTTCCCAGATTTTTCCCTAACTTTGGAAAATCATAACTTTCTGTCTACACATCCAATTTTGACAAAATTTGACTCATTTTAAAGATTGGGATGTGTAGTGTTTGTCTGGAAAATTTCAAACTATTTGGACCTCATTTTCCCTGTTTTACCTTCAACTCAAGGTTAACCTTTATTAAGGGCTTTAGACCCTTTTAAGGCTAATTGCATGCTCACCTTCCTCTCTTCAATACATATAATACTTTTACATGATAATCTAGCATGCTTAGCCTATTTACAAAGCTCATACATCATGCTTCATAGTACATAAGTTTAACATACAATTTTTTCATAATCCATAAAAACAATCATTAAACAACATTCCACTTGAACACGCATTCCCTTGCATTTGAAAGTCACCCACCTTTACTCTTGTGGTTCCTTGCCTTTGTTCTTGGAACTTTGTCCTATAAGGTGTTATTGTGGAAGGGTGAGATTTCTTAGAAATCTCCATAGCAAAAACACCAACACACTCACCAACCAAATGCATGATCATCATTTATTATTTGGCTAGTGATGCATGAACATGTGATACTTATATTTTCAAACATTTTTCACAATACCATGGCATGTTAAATCATACTATCACCCATTCAAATGTCAACAAATTAACTTACAATAAGGCACATATCATAAACAATCATCAATGCTAACTTTAGTGTAGGGTTAGTAGCTTTTGCTACCTTGCTTCCTTAACTTTGCCTTGTGATTTTTGCACTTCCCTCTTGCTTTTCAAATTCTCCCCTTAGCAATTGGACTTCCTACATATAATATGATGCATTAAGCATCAACATTAAGTCATTTCCAAGGCATTATAACAACTAAAAGTCCACAAAACTCAATCTTAGCAATTTCAATCCTTAAACTTCCAAATTTTCCAATTTTGATTCTAATGCTTCCAAATTTGTTTTCTCACTTCTACCCTACACAATTTTGCCTTCTAAATCCATTGGAAACATCAAAATCATCAAAAACTCACTCCTTCTCCCATGAACAGCAGAAATCCGAAAATGCACAGAAAATTTCAGCAAGTGTGGTTTTCACTTTCTATCATACCACACATGCATAAAATCATTCCTAGACCATTTTCCAATCATTTAACAACATAAAAACTTCCATCCCCATGCATGATCAGTTTCACCCAGCAGCCAATACAAGGGTTTGATGCCAAAAATTCAATATGAGCTCAAATCACTTCAAACCAAATGCCAAAATGTTGCAAATTGCATAAGAAGTTGTTTGGTAACATTTGATTGATCTAAATCACTCTCTTCTTGATTTTCTCTCTCTAAAACCTAAATCTCCAGCAGCCCAAATACTTCACCATATCAAGAATTACACCATTGAAAAGGAAGAGAAGAGCTTGTAGATCAATTTCATGAAAAGAATTGAGCTCTTACCTTAAGTTTAGATTGATTCCACTTCTCCTTCTTCCTCCTCTTGAAGTAACGCCCTCTCACTCTATTTCTGAAAGTCCTAGTCGAAAATGGAAAGTTTGGGGGCTGTAATTGAGTTAAAAAAACTGACCATAAGTTTAAAAATAATGTGGGGTCCTCATACACTGACAGGGTAACTTTATACTGATGTAATCTACCACTTTGAGTTAAATATCCCTCTTGCTTTATCTCTTTTAATAAGAGGGCACCAAGTGGCACATCTCATGTCCCCACAATCTCCTTTATAAAAGCAAAGTAGCTTTAAGGTTACTTTACCCGAAAATTTTCTTCCGAAAATGCTTTTCGGGAATTTTCTGATCACTTGACCAATTTAGTGTTCTTAAAAATTCCTATAATTCCTCTGCTCTTTTAATCATTTTTCCTTCCTCAATTCTCATTCCAGATGTGTCTTTAATTAATTTCGGAAGAAAACCCTATTTCGGGGTTTTTCCAAGCCTTTTTCTTCCGTTCTTGCAAACCATTTCTGACTTTCTTTTGAAATCAATTTTATAAAATACTAGATTTTCTGAGCTATTTTCCCACACTCTGAAATTAAATATTTGAGGCCTCTGGGTATTTTAAATAATCATATTTAACTAATTATTTTATTAAATAGCCAAATATTAAATAACCTTTAAAATTCCCGCAAAGGTTATTTTTGTCATTCTAACCTAAACTGGGTCTCAATTACTGATCAGTGAATTTTTCTCTATCTTTAGAGCTTTCAAAATTTTTCTAATATTTTGGTCAAACTTTGACCAAAATGCCCTTGAATTTCATAATGACAATTTGGTCCCAACTTTTAAATTTATACTTTGGTCCTTCAATTCTAAAAATGTCATTTTGATCCCTACTCTTCCAAAGTTCCTCTTTTACCTTTCGGGCCATCAATTAATTCATAATTATTCAATTAGCTTTTATGCCTAGTTACAGAAAACACGGATATCACACTCTCTAAAACTCAATCATACATTATCCATCTTTTGTAACATGTCTGCAATTATTGGTATGCATGCAGGCTAATTATCCTCAAGTACTTGGCCATGAAGGAATTGGGTGAGCTCTATATTTAAGCCGCAGTTCCTTTCCTGAGTTTATTGAGCTAAAATGAATTTAAGGTTATAAAGATGATGGATGTTGGATATTAATTAAATGCAGTGTTGTGGAGAGCAAAGGGGAGGAAGTGAAGAATGTGAAGGTAGGGGATGTGGTGATTCCGTTGTACTTATCAGAGTGTGGAGAATGTGAGGTATGCATAAAAGGGAAGACAAACATATGCATGAGATACCCTATAAGGTTGAGTGGGTTGATGCCAGACAACACTTCTAGAATGTCTGTGAGAGGTCAAAAGGCATATCATCTTATGACTTGTGCCACATGGTGTGAGTATATGGTCATTGATGCTGGCTATGTTGTTAAAGTTGACTCAGCCATTGATGCTGCTCATGGAAGTTTCATCTCTTGTGGCTTCTCTACTGGTTTTGGTGCTGCTTGGAAGGAAGCCATGGTTGAAAGAGGATCTAGTGTTGCAGTTTTTGGTCTTGGTGCTGTTGGATTAGGGGTATGCATATCTCTCTCTCTCTCTCTC
>QFDD01012218.1:0-14972 GCA_006871305.1 Vachellia collinsii
CAATGGACGGTGGAGATCTATTCGATCTAACGGCCCTTATTAGCCTTCTAGAATGTTACTTTACACTATTCCACCTACTCCACTTACTATTCCACCTACTCCACTTACACAATGAATGGTGGAGATTTACTTGATCCAATGGCTCATATTGGCCTTCTAGAAACCTCTCAAAAATATATATGTACACATGTGGAGACCGTGACAATAAGCAGATGCCACGAACGAGCACCACCTTGGAACCTTAACCGCTAATCAGTAACAAGCTGACTCATAATCAATAAGGTATATTATTGCTAATATGAGAATTTTATTAGGAAATGAAGACTCAACTCATCAAACTTTTTTTTTTTTTATAATCAGGAAAATGGTACCACGCCACTGTAAATATGTATAAAAATTTACGAGTCTAAGGCCTCCGAAATAAATATATAATTCTTTCGGGATGGTATAGCATTGAGAAGGCATGGTCACAGGGACATCTTCGAACAAATATTTTTAATTCGAACACTTGTTATATCACGAAATAGAAAGAAAAATCTTGACAGCGTAGTAGAGAGTGAGAGGATACGGACGAATTGATCGAGTAAACCATTTTCAGGTATTATTTAAAATTGAATCTCGATCAAACCTTCGCAGTCTTTTTCATGGTCAGCTACTCAATATTCATATTGTCGGCTGCTACATATTGATCTATGGTTTTCTCACACGTTACCTGAAAATATACATATAAACGAAGCACGAATAGGGACTGAATAATTGAAAATTTATAGCTAATTAGGCGTGCCTTTGTATAGCTCCACCCATTTCCACGAGTCCCTTACACTCCATTTTATCACTGCTGGTTATTTCAATGTCAGCATGCAAGAAAATAAAAAGGGTAAAGAGATAAGAATAATCCGGAATTTTTCAGGTATGAGCATTGTGCCCAATGCCTACTGTCTACATGCTGGTTATATTTGTCCATTTACCTAAATAAAAGGCATGACACCAATAATGTAAGTATCATCACTCTTCGAGAGGTGTGAAAATATTGGTCAGCTCCTCTGGTTAGAACCCAACGCAAGTAGCCATAAACCAACTCACAGTGAAAACATCAATGTAACAAGTACAATTCTTTAAGAGAACCACATACTATGAGCTCGCCTTTGAAATTAGAGAGCCTAGAGCATTTTCAGACTCCTACTTCAAGGTAACCTTTCTTTCTTGTGTGAGAATCATGACGTGTGGCATCAATATATTTTCAGTTAAATTGATCCTTCACCTGAACCTTATAGCCGTTCCTGGATGAACATAAATCTAAATCCTGCCTGAACACGTTCGATGGTTTCCAGGAGGAATGAAAAGGAGGCTGGTGGATGGTGGCATTGAGCAGACAGGCCCAAATGAATATGGCACAAAGAAGGTGTTAATTGAGGTTTTGTCCCCTCAGGGATGAGAGAAGGCAGGTCGTGGGGTGGTCCACAGTTGGAGTTGATTAGAGCCTCTCACGTTATGAGCAGCTTGAGGCATGCATGATGTGGCTAATAAATTGTCTGGTTATGATGTCAACGTCACATGGCCAATAGATTGCAGAAAAATGCCAGAACAATGAACGACGTAGTTCACGGGCCATGTCACCAAAGATGCTTGGTCCATTCTGATGATATTGGGAATGTCTTCTTGAATTGGAGGGGGAAAAAAATCATCTAGCAAATAAGTTTAGCATTGAGATATGATATCATATGGGGATAGTAGGCTACTGTAACGCTGGAACGAGGAGTGGATCGGACAACTTATAAGTTGTGTGATGGGAAGAGTACAGAAGGAGTGTTGTTCGGATTCTGTCACGGAGCAACTTGATAGAGTTAGTTCAAAGAAGTAGGAGAAGAGTGTAATTGTAGCACTGTGAATAATAATGATAATATCAGAGACTTGGTATGTTGCAGCAACTTCGTCAGTCTCTGTGTTTCTTCCCCCCTTCGAAGCAGACAATGAATTTGATTGAATTTTGGATTCTGATTCTTCCGCTGAGCAAAATTTCTTCCCAGGCGAAGATTCTGGCAAAGTGCAGTTAAAAGCCAATGCTAAGGAAATCGGACTGGTAATTTATTTTTTAAAGCACAAGTATCTTCCAATTAAATGCAATTATATTCTAGGTATTGTTGGGCATTAAATATGGACATCTCATCTAATTAAAATTTTAATATTAATTCACCATGTTGTGGGGACCATCCCCTTCCACTAGATCTAACACTCGTTAATATCGAATTGGTCTTTTAACTTGTATAGAAATTAGTTCACACTTCAATGGCTAGACCGTGGTTGAATTGATGAATGGTGATGAATAAATTAATATGTTTTAACTAATATACGCTCTAAGTTAAAAGCAATGATCATCCATAATAATAAACAAATATTTAAATTTGATAGAAAATGAGAAAAGTTTAGAAGTAGAAGAAGAGAGTGGAAGAAGAAATTGAGAGAGGAAGCAAGGAATTCAATCTCATTTCATGTGTGTTCAAACACCTTGTACATGGCCTATTTATAGGCTTCAAACCCTTAAAGTCTAATGCTATGGTTACAATGTTATAAAGAACAAAGTAATAACAATAACCATTAGAAACTCCTCTCAAGCAATTCATTAGAGAGGTTATAGAATTTGACATTTAGGGAGAGATAATGCTAAGAGGAATCCAAAGTGTTCTATGGACATCCATATTTATATATATTTTCATAACAAAATTAAAATAATAATAATAATATATATAGTAAAATTGACAATGCTTACATATTTACAATCCATATTTTTATAATGCATAGTAACATATATTTTTTGCACATTTGTGATTTGTCTCTCTCCCAGGACTATTTGGCACAGACATGCATTTATTCCCCCCCCCCCAAAAAAAAGGCACTGTGTCGATTACCAATTGCCCCAGTGGAAGCACCAAAATGGTTGGGTGAGTGTCTTCTTTTAAAACTTTTTTGATTTGGTATAAGTGCGTGTGTTTTCTTTTCTTTTTTGAATTATAATGGCGAGCTAAGCTTGTAAGAGAAAACTACTAGCTAAAATGGGGGTTCAACCCCCCCCAAATAAAGATTGATGAAGAAAGAAATTGTCCCTACAGTTCGGAGGAATGTAACTGCACGGCGTCTTCCTCTCAGGGGTCCCTAGCGGTGCTAGACTAGGATGGCACACAACACGCCCAGTCCTATCCAGGTTATAACCTCTCCCCTAGAGGTTTCACACATCGCCTCCCCAGGGATCGAAGCCACTACCTGGGGGTAAGTAGCGCCTCAATGCATCCCTTTCTGGGTTATTGTAGAAACCCAAGGAAACAAAACCCTGCTCTGTTTGCAACAGGGACAATATCTACAAGGGAGGGCTCTGGGGATGTTACAAGGAACATCTAAAAAATTATATATCTAGGAACTCCTTGAGTGAGTTTCTCTTGCTAGGATATTATCACACTTTAGACATTTCCTGATCACGTAATATAACTCTGCATTCCAACTACTATAAAGCAAGAGAAAAGTCACTTTAACTTCACGATGAAATTGGTGAGTAGATTCTCTATCCTTGAGCAAAATGTTGATCACTTTTAAAAAATCAAAGAAAACTTGGATGTCTTTGAACTGCAATGCGCGGCATAATTTTAATTCTACTTGGATTGCTAGAATCTCTACTGCTGTGAGTATGACGTTTCCAAGTATCCTTTGGAAACCTATAATCCAACAACCTCGATTATCTTAAATGAGCCTGGTTTGGTGCTCAAACTAATACATCTACATCCAATTTTACTACTTCATTTGGTGGTAGCTTCCAGTATGTATCTCTAACAGAGTTTCCTTGGAAGATTTCCGATGCATCTTCTATGAGATGGAACATGCATTGTTACAAAATTTCTTTTGTGGAAGATCCACTCAAGTAAAAAACGTGTGCATCGGGCCTTCATACCGTCCAACATATATGTACAAATATTTTTAACCATGACCATCATCCAAATCTTGCCTTACCAGGTAGGTATACTGTATTCCATGTGAGCCAGTCCTATAAACCAGAAGAAAATGAAAGCAGTATACATGTAAGGGTTAATAAACTCTCTCCACACATTTTTCGCTCTCTTGCAATCTCTTAAGGTATGAATGATGCTCTCGTAACAATGACAACCCAAAGGCACTATTCTGTCATTGATAAATCTCTACTAGCTATGAGTGAATTGGTAACAAGTCTCTCATGAATTGCTTGTCATAAGAAAAAATTAATTTTTTTAGAAACTTCCAACACCAAAGCTCATGTCAGAACAAATTAACCGCCTTATCAGTAGGCTTTGAAAGGAACAAATAAGCAGATTTAACGCAAAAAATGCCATCGGGGGAGTCTCTCTAAGAAAGCTCATCTTCCATATCATTTGAAGGGGGTTAGTTCATAGGATAGAGTAAATGACATGCGAAGGAAGGAATTTTGCCCATACATCCCACCTACCTCTTGGGAGAACAAAGTCCGTGACCCGATCCCCTAACTGGATATGCTCCAAATTATGAGCAGCAAGCTTGATAAAAGGCTTATCCAAAGATGTCCATAAGTCCCACCAAACCTTAGTAGATAACCCATTATTAACCATTCTCCTAACTTCTTAAAGGAAGCGCTCCCAGACTTCCTTAATTACCTTCTAGGTGAGCGAGTTGAGCTTTTTCTTGCTAATTGTGGGCATCGGTTGTGCCCCACAATCTCACTAAGCTCTAAGGCATTTGATACAAGGTATCAAGCTTAGTGAGCATGCTCAAGTAAAGTTTCATGATAAAGGCTTTATTTTGCAATTCAAGATCTTTGATACCAAGCCCTCCACTTTTCTTGTGTTTCATAATATGGCTCCAAACAACGAGATGTATTTTCCTTTTATTTTCATCTTATGATCAAAAGAAATGTCTGCTAACCTTCTCCATCTCCTATAGAACCCCTTTCGGCAAGAGTACAATTGCATTTAGTATGAAGAAAGCGCTGCAATTACCACTTTAATAAATACCGTCCTTCCAGCCTTGGTCAAGTATTTCCCCTAACAAGATGAAAGTCATGATTGAACCTTCCTTGTGTTTTCTTTGATTGCCATAAGACAGAAAAGATAAGGGGGGAAAAAGCATACCAGAAGAAACATCCAAGCCCGCTAGACTTCTTGATCTACGGCTCTCTTCTAGTGTTTCAACACCCTTTTTTTCCTATTCAAGTAGAGGGCTCGAGCCCAATGTCTATACTGAGAAGCCTAAAACAAGAATAAACCCAGCGTTCCAAACACAATCAGGGATCTCTGTGAAAAGATTTTTGAGAAGCTCCCAGAAGAGCAAGACAATTTGGGAAAATGTCAAGAGAAGATCCATTCTCAGCAATTTCTCAAGAAAACATATTTCGATAGCACATCTACACCATCCGGTTCGCTCTATCGAATGATAATCATTAGGGAAATTTTCCATAATAGACATCAGGATAAACCAGTGTTCAATAACTAACACCATTGAGGCATGACTATTTTCCAGCCTGATAACAGGGAGCAAGAGATTATTCATTTATGGTGTAGCTCAACTGATAAAAACTACACTATAATACTCGGCGAGAAGTTCAAAATTAGATTCTTCAGATGCATGAAGAAGTTAGCTAAACTTCTTTGACTCATTCAAAAAGGAATTTGAATAAAAGCCATTGACACCTCCAAAAAATTCGTCAGCACCAAACATTTTCATGCTTCACTGAACTAAACAGAACTTAAGATTATTCATTCTCAGTTCAAGAGAGCTCAAGGCTATTCATTCTCAGTTGAAGCTACCCGGCAAAATGAATATCTCTCATCAGAGCATAACAGGGCTTCTCCCAAAAAGGAGCCCTTGTACGATTCAAATCTCATTAAGCAATCATCAATTATCTAAACGGAGACATCACATCTTGCACAAACAGATAAACTTCTTCAAATACAACTCTCGTTTGCTCTCTATCAGTATAGCTGAATTACAGTAGCTTGTTTTTCCACAAATAATTCAATCACCAAGAACTAAAGCAACAACAGCAGATGGAAACAGATAAGTTCATTGTTCAAATTACGCAACCAAATTTGATTAACTCCGTGACAGCATAAATAAATATTAAGAGCCGCAAGCCAATGAGATTAGAATGTGACTTATAAATGGAACTCCTCGATTACAACTGACTTGAAATTCAAGCATAAACAATCACATTACACTGTACTCAACTAAGAAATAGCTATAAAATTACATTCAAGAGGGAAAATTTGAAGCTCAAATTCAACAAACCATCCTGCATAGACTCTCAAGTTTAAGCGATGGAAACCTTTGCTCCAGCCTCTTCAAGCTGTTTCTTGGCATCCTCAGCCTCGTCCTTGGAAACTCCTTCCTTGAACTTCTTCGGCAAGCCTTCAATCAATTCCTTGGCTTCCTTCAAAGCCAAGCTCGTCAAGGCTCTGACGGCCTTGATGACAGCAATCCTCGCGTTACTGGGAACGTCCTCTATGACGACATCAAACTCAGTCTTCTCCTCGGCGGCTGCAGGGGCGGCATCGGCCGGGGCACCGGGGGCCGCAGCAACGGCGGCGGGGGCAAAGGCGGCAGCGGAGACGCCGAGTTTGTCTTGGAGGTAGTCGACTAGGATTTTGGCCTCTTCGAGGGTGAGGTTAGAGATATCGGTACCGAGCTTCTCGATCTTCTCGGGGGCGGCAACGGCGGCCAGGGGGCGGAGATGGGTGGCCCGATGGGTAAGATTGGGATTGGGAGAGAAAGGGAATTGGAGGGAGGGTTTGAAGAAGGCGGAAGAGTGGGGAGGATAAGAGGAAGGTGTAGGTGTGGAGCAAGATGGGGAACGAAGAGTAAGGGTGGATAGAGTGGTTGCCATTGTGAATTAGCTTTCTGCTTCTTACTCTTCTGCTTCTCCAGTGAGGGATAAGTGGGAACGTCGAACAAGATAGAAATAGAGGATAAGGAAAGAGATGAAACGGAAATGGGTGTGGGTGCTTGTAGCTACGTCTGGACTCTGTACTATATAATGACGCAAGTGCCCTTGGGAAATGCCCATAATTATTGTACCGCAGTCGTTTCACCTCAACCCCACGAGGGCTTCTCCCCAGCAACAGTCCCAGAGCCTTTCTTTGTTTTTCCTTTTTTTTAAAAAAAAAAAAATCCTTTCTTTCTCTCTGTTTTCCTTCGGGTTGCAATGTTGCATTCCAAGGCCGAAAGCGCAAGGCCAGAGTCATACCCCAGACCTGAGGGAGTGTCCCATCCTTGAGAAGGCTCTGATTTTGGACAGTGCATTAAGCTTGTTAGAAAAAGTTGATTCCAAAGAAAGCGGATAAAAGACGGATGATTCTGGGAAGAAATGCCCAACCTTCAGCGGGCAGCATATGCATCTGCACAACGGCACGCAGTTACAAAGACGATTCATCGAGGATCATTACTGTCACCAATTGAGAAAACAAACTTCGCTTCTGTTTCTTGACGGGGATCATTACTGTCACTGGCCGTGAAAACAGGGATAATAGCAGGTCTTTAAAAAGGAGGATGCTTTAGACAACAGATGGACCTGTACGAGTGACTATTTCACCAAGAGGGGCGGGCATCCGGTATCAATGATCAATCATATGTATGCACATGTAAATATTTTCCTTTTGGTACAAGGACCATGTAAGAAAAATGATAAGTCTGAAGAATTGTGGTCGATTAAGTTGATCAGATAAAGTGAAGTAATCCTATAGATTCTAAGCCTACAAATATTACAACTCAGCCTCTCGTGTCAGAAATCTACCATCTTCGACGCCTTCTTCCGTAAAAATATGCAATCGCGGCTATTGATGCAGCAAAAAGAACGCCAGCTGTAGCATGCCAAGCATAGAGTGGTTTTTCCAGAAGTAGGCCAGGAGGAGCACCAACGTCAACAGGTGAAGAAGACGACACTGGTGGTTTCTGACTAACTGCCACAGCAAACCCCAAGCCTTGCCTCTCCAACTCAGACAAGTCTTCAATTTCAGGCTTTAGCTTGGTGGCTTTGGCTATGGCTTCATACTCTTCTTTGGTTCCACCTTCAAGGAATGACCCAACAAGCTGACCCTTACTCACCCAGTACGCTCCAAATGTACTGCCTGACATATCTCCATAATACACCACATCTCCAACATTATCCCCATAAAATTGCCAAGACAAGGAGAATACTCTTGAATAGAAAAAAGGCAGGTAATCGAATTCCCCTGTTTTTTCCGGTTCCATAATGGCAGCAACAACATGTCTTGCAGACTTTCGTGCTGAATCTACGTGCTCAAGTCTACGGGTCTCACCAAATAGCTTGACAGGGAAAGTTGCAACGTCCCCTATTGCATAGACGGAACTGTTGCTTGACTGCAATCTTCCATTTACCTTGATCCCGCCCTTCTCCAAAGTAAGTTGGCCTTCAAATAGACCCGTATTTGGGCGTATTCCAATTCCCACCACAACCATGTCTGTGGATAGCTTGCTTCCATCTCTTAGATTAACGGCCGTAACCTATACAAATAATCAACAAGATAATTGTTAAGGGGCATTTTAATTTAAGAATTTGAACAATTCAGGCAGGCTCATTTAGTTTTTCCTTTTAATATCTCTGATGGACCCTCCTACACACCAGAGCTTCTTATGCTTCAAGTATGAATAAAGCAAAAGCCAACCACCTTTGTGCCTAAATTTAGATTTAAAATAGTGTAGGATGACAGAGATTGAGAGCCTCTGGTGACAGGTAACCAATACTGTGTCATCTTTCACTCGTTTTTTCAAGAAACCCTATTATCTCTATAGGCAGTTGTTTGATGTAAGTCCGATGAAACGGAGATTTTACCGCCAACTAATACATAAGAGGCCAGTTCCTCCTGATTTAGAGGTTACATAATCATTCTAAAGCACTAACTTTTCCACACTGGAAATTACCTTAAAAAAGTTTGGCCAAGTTTCACTTTTAACCTCTAATATTACGGAAAAATAATGAAGACAATTACCTTCCCATTTGAGTCAAAATCAAACGATGACAGAACTGTTCCCTTGATGAAGTTTACTCCTTTTGATCTGTAATAATCTTCATAGTAATTTGCAATCTTTGGAGTGAACAAACGAGCCACTGCAGAATCAACAACACATCTAAGTCATGCATATCTTGCAATCGTCAAATTACAGGGGCAAAAAATTTTTAGCAGCATCTGCCTTAAACTTGTGATGCATGCAAACTGACATAAACAGGTATTGACCAACAGAAGATTGTTGAAATGTCAGTGCTTACTGCAATGTGCTTCAGGGAAGACCATGGTCACGTTTATTTTATTAATCAGTAGAGATGCAGCGCACTCCATACCTATGTACCCACCACCAATGACGACAGCATTTCCCCCGGTACAGGATTGCATAACATTAACCAACCTATTTGCATCGGCCAAGTCTCGTAAATAGCAAACATTTTCAGCATCTGATCCACTCACTCCAAATTCTTCAAGCTTTAACGCCTGCACTTGACATTGCAAACAAACTCAATATTCTTCAGAGTTTATTTTAATAACAATGAAAAAAAAAGAATCTACTGTAGCACCTCTGTTATTTATTCTCCAACATTAACATTAAATGCGGTCATTGAAATGGAGAATCTATTCCTTATGCCTACTAGATAAAAAGATTTCCCAATCCTACTCTTAATCTTTTATCTCTGTGTGCATGCGTGTTTTTTTTTTTTTTGGGGGGTTGGTGGGGGGGGGGGGTGGCCAAAGCCTATTCGCCTTGCTCCTTCGAAAACCAGCACATGCAAGCGCACTAAAGAGACTAGTTTCATTACCCGAGCACCTGTAGCAATGATGAGAACCTTGTAACTTATGGTCTCTCCAGCTACAGTCAATAGTGTCTTCCGCTTCACATCAGCAGACTTGACTCGTGTTCCCAGAACTAATTCAATACCTGGCAAGGAAATAGAAGTGGTGAGAAGTAGTAGATATTCAAGGAGGAATATCCTTAACTTACAAAACTAGTGTTTTTTTGAAAAACATGAAACCATGTGACCAGAAATAAAAATGACTAAATCAAGAGAAGAGTTAGAGATTTAAAAAAGAAAACTACCCAAATCATGCCTGCCTCTTATTAACAAACCCAACCTATTTACCTCGTTTTTACTCTCTCTTCTAACTATCATGCATAAAATACCTTAATAACCCTTAGCCTTCTTCCTAACATAAACCAGACAAGGCCAAAGCCCGTAAAAATGTCATTTATCTATCAGCGCCAATCAACGATGCAAAAAACTTACAAAGAACTTATTCACAACGCAATCAATCAAAAGGAATCAAAAGGTAAATAGGAAGCAAGCTTGCTAAAGTATGATGTAAAAAATAAGAAATTGATATGAGAAAATTAGTTCATTACCATGTTCCTTATACCATTTTGGAGTCAGCCTTTCTCCATGTGCACCAACGCAAGTATGAAAGGCAGGAAGCCGTGAAGGGGCTGTACATTTAAACTTCATTTCAGAAACTATTAAACACCTAAGTTAATAGAGTAAATGGAAAAGGACAATGCAATTGAAAAAAAAAAGAAAAACACAATACGTACAGCTATCTATCACCCTCAAAGAATAGAGAAGAGCATTAAAATAACTTGACTCTAAACGCAAGTACTATCCTGAGTTCCCATTTCAATTCTTCAATTTTACAGGGTAATATCTTAGATTGACAAAAACAGTATGATTACATTATTAAAAAGAAAAAAGCAGAAACATGCCAAAATGAGGTGCTCATGAATTCAACTTTTAAGGAAACTCGTAAATAAACATCAAAATTACTAACATACCAAAATACAAACTAGTTTACTTCCCTAGATTCATTATTAGACCTATTTAAAAATTATTTGATGTTTACACAAGGTATGGAACTAACTAGCTAAATAATCTAACAATAGAGCACTTTGATATCTCCTGTACAACGACATGTGACAGATTAGTCAAAGAACAGTTGCAGTATGAAAAACGTACCAGATAAATAGGTAATTTTTAGAAAATAACATAACCATTTAAAGTTCATATGATGCTCGAAGTATCAAAATTGAAGAATGCACTAATTGATTTAAGGGCAGACAGACCACGTTGCAATGGAGTATCTAATACAAAGACTAGCAGAGTACTGAAACGTTGGGTCCAAAGGGGTCAAGTTATATACATCCGTATCCGGATTAAGCACATGTCATCCTTTGCTCACACGGAACATAAAAGGCATTTAATGCAATTTTACAAATCAAAGTTCGCAGCTGATATGTTGTCATGGGAAGAGTTTATGTGTACCTTCTGGAAGTAAGAATCCTTTGCTTAATGCAGGTCTCTCATAAGGAGCAGCCTGAAACACATTCGGGAATTTATATATTTCTGACTATAAAGAGGAGATTCACTTACTTCTTGAGAGAGAGAGAGAGAATGAACATATTCACTCATTCAGTCATTCAGGTTTAGAGCAAATTCTAACACGTGCAACAACAATAAAGGACCGAGGCCAGAAGGAAAATATTTGAACAGATATGCAGTAATTCATCTCCAAGGTAAAATATAATACTACATTACAGCTGTGTTGTATATTTAAGCAAACTCCTCAACGGGTCAACCAAAGCCGCGAACTAAAAGATAGTATTGCCATGTAAATCTCCACCATAAAAATCGTAAAAAAAAAAAAAAAAAATCTTGAACAACGGTTTACTTGGGGTTGGTTGAGCAAGAAGAATTTGGGGGAAATATTAAGGAGACGAACGAGTGCCAGAAAAGACACGAGCGCAACGAAGAGAAAAACCAGCGAAGTAAAACAAAAACGACTAACCGGTTCTTCAGAAATTATGCAGAGTTCACCCTGAGAAACTCCTCTCTTAACGAACTCAAGAGCAGCATAGCCAGCAGCGACTCCTCCTCCGAGAATCACATAGACAAAGGCTCTTCCCATCTCCTGAAATTATGGCTCTTTCGCTCTATTCCCTCCGTCCCTGTGTCTGGATTTCAAAGGCACAGAATTTTCGGGAGCTCTTTCATTCATAGACACTCCCCCAAAACTCGAAATCACAGAATTTTTTTTAATCCATTTTATGTGAAATAGAGACCGATGACGATGAAGACGACAACGACGTTGTGTAGGAGCTGATGAAGCACTCTATTTTTATTTTTATTTTTAACGCAGTGCCACTCAAGATGCAGGATACGCCGGTGGATACGCAGAATCAAGACCGTCGATCCCAAGTCAGGTGGTGATGTAGGTCCTTGCCGAGCGTGTGGGTCAAGTAAAGGCGTTACCATGTGGGAACCGCAGCAACGGAATCGAACAAACCAGAAACGAGCAAGTGGCGGTCGGGATGCGATCGAAAGGATGTGGATATGGGTTGCTGTTGGGAACCGTGAGCGATAATGGGATGAGAATTGAGATTAACTTGAAGGGAGGGATATATGGATGAGGCTTTCGTATCCGCCACAAAATAGGGGAAGTAGAAATGTTATCCATGTCCATATGTGTGTGTTTATTATTATCGTCAAATTAAAACAAACTAGTTTATTAAATATTTAGCTTTCGCAATTACATTTTAAAAAATATGTATTATTAATTATTATATTATGTTTATAATATAATCAATTTAAGAATCATAGTACTTTTTAAGAACGTGGCATTGAAAAATAATTTAAAATTTCATTTTGATTAATTACCTTTTTTGTTATGAAATTGTGAATATGAATGTGTAGCAGCTATATCACCAATCAAGTCAAAAATGCTCTATCCAGTAGTTTGTCAATCAGTGCTTTATGTACACAATTATATATGTTGCCCAGCCTTTTATATAGACCACATCAACTAAACGGAAACGTAAGAGGCTTGCTTATAGGAACACTAGAAACTCCTTTTCGTTCCCAATCCCACTAATGCGCGACTTCAGGGGGGGAAAACTATTGTAACCAGATCAATCAAATCAGAAATTCTACATTCAATGCCTGGTCTATCAGTTTTTTTAACGCAAGGAAAATTGGGGAGTGATGATGTTAGGAATTTGAAGTTCACCCTGATGACCATTTGCTGTGGTGAGACGTAATACAGAGTTTCCTACGCCAAACTAGATTGCAAACGCAAGCATGAAGAACTGCACGTTCAAGTTTGGACATAAAACTAGTTCAGATAAAGGCCCCTGGAACTCTGATGGAAGAATGTGCATGACTTGTATGTCCAGCCGAAAAGTGAAAATCATGCAACATGTTATCGATCTTATTAAATTCAAGTATGAAATAATAAATTATCATAGGACAAAAATGGCTTTAATTTCTTTTCTTTTTTCTTTTTGTTTACTGCAATATTCTCCTATTGGATACAATCCTGTACGAGACACTGTCAAACACTAAAAATGATTTCAATTTCTATCAAAATGTTACCTGTGTACCTTTCTTAACAACCAAACAAGTAAATTTACCCAACTTTGATTTTGAAGGCATAGGATCCATCCATTCTTATAAAGTTGTAACTCTTTGCTTTACTGTTCCTGATGTTATGCATACTATCTATCATTAAGAAGCAGCGATACTAGCCAGTAGCTATTCTTAAGTAATACAGTACTGGTTGCTAAATGTTTTTTAACATTATGTGCAGAGATAGCAGGATATAAAAACAGCTGCTGCAGACCATAGTCATTGAGGGGGGGAACCTAACTAAATGCATAGCGCACCTGGAATGCCAGTGCCTTTACGCGAAGCACCTACCTCTCAATATTTGTTTCTGACAAAATAAACATGTCTCCCCCGTACTCTTGCAGTGCTCCAACCTTCTTTTTCGTTTGATCCCATCATAGATCAGAGTAATTTGAGCGTTTGCAAGCAAACACCAACATAAACCCAGTGTTACTTCGACACTTGTAGTACAGTTTGGATTGGTTTCTGAAGGGCTGGTAAAACTTTGATGCCATAAGAATCATCACAGTTAAGACTACCTTCTACTTGTAAATCATAGTTCAACCAATTTGCCCCATCACCAAAATAGACCACAATTGATTACATCCTCCTCCAAGAAAAAAAAAATGAAACTAATTGTGGAGATCACAGTTAAAAATAATTTCCATGAGTAAATATATATTATTTTCCAAAGTTCAAAACTGCACAAGTAATACATCGCCCAACAATGGTGAAAGTTGAAAATTATCACAATCCGCTTGAATCACAAAATCTCATGCTGGTTTTTGGGCCGTCCACTATGGACTGGTCCAATACAAAAAGTCCAGAAATAAGAAATTTAATGAATTAATATCTATTTATATATTACTTTATCTTAGAAAATAACTAACAAGAGAGATAGGGTTCTCTCACACAGTCACACTCGGACATACAGAGAGAAGGAGAGAGAACATTAAAGATCACAGTGAGAATTCCTTCAAACACTAAGGGCCCGTTTGGTACAGTGGAATTGATTTTGATGGAAATGGATATGGATATGGATATGGAAATGGAGATGGATATGGATATGGAGTTTTAAAGTACGTTTGGTATGTCATGGAAATGGAATCTAATTTTTATATGAAAAGACCAAAATACTCTTTTAAATTAAAAAATTATTTAAAACCTTCATAGAACTTTGGTAAAAAAAAAAAAAAGATTTATCAATGTGATGGAATTACAAATCCAAGCTATTTTGGTGGAAATGATTTCCATGACCAATTCTTTGTACCAAACATGCAATCTTATAGAATTCAATTCCATTTCCATGCCTCCAATTCCTATGTACCAAACGTGTCATAAGAGGATTTTTGGTGTTATCTGTTGCTGGGCATGGCTGGAATTCATCTGAAATTTTAGATTGCCGAGATGAACCATGCTGAAAGATTATTCAGACTAAAAATTTGATTACTGTATAGCAAGCCAACCAAAAAGGTATGCATTCATAACCAAGTTTTCTTCATTTCAAAAACCACATCCACATATTGAGCATTAAAATCAAGGACTA
>QFDD01012219.1:0-12485 GCA_006871305.1 Vachellia collinsii
TCGTCCTTGTCCTCCTCTTGACCTTCTACTCTCTTGGACTTCTCCTTGTCTTAGTGTCTCCATGTGAGCTAGGTAACGGAGAACAATAAACTACTGACCAAGTTGGAATCCGACCTTTATTTCGACGCTCCTCTAGTCTCTCAGCCATGGGTGGTGGCTCCAAGTGGATCAGGCCTAAGAGCTGCCTCTGTGAGTGTATGATTTGCATCTTTTGTTCAGGGTCAAGATCTTTTCCATTATATCTCAAATGTAATGAAGTTTTGGCTTTTAATTGTATTTCTGTATATAAATCTAGCTTTTAAAAATAGAAGTCAAACATTCCCATATATCCAAATTCAGATGTATGTTTTGTTTTTCTAAGTTCTTTTTCAACTGATGGCTTTAAAAAAACTCAAGAAAGAAAGTCTTGATATCCACCGGAAATGATCACTTGGCTAAGACATAACCACTTGATCTAATTAACATGCAGATTATAGGGAAAGAAAAGGATGCAGATAGGATACAAGAAGAAAAAATTATACATATAGTGAAGGTCTTTTTTCAAGTGCAATATAACATTGATTGTTGTGAAACTTTTATAAACCTTTTGTTCATGATGCTTCCTACTAATAGTTTAAGATTCCTACTAATAGTTTAGATTTATTACTATTTGGGTGTTGCATCTTTATTTCTTGAATTTTTTGTTGTTGTTGAAAGGACCATTTTCACTAAACAAGACATATAGCCTAATTAATAATTATTAAACAATTAACCATTGTTATAGAAGAGTTTATTTATCACTTTCAAAAAATTTTTGTTTCATCCATTAGATTAATATATTTGAATCCAATACACAAAACCACCCACAAATCTAAAGTAATAAATCCATACAAGTAACCAAGGGCACAATCAACATAAAGGTTAAAATACAACCTATTAGTCCACATTCTGTAACACTGCCACATACATAAAACTAAGGATATAATTAACATAAGAGTTAGAACTCAACTCACTAATCTCTTTTCTTAACATTGAATCCCAATAGAGCTCAGTGGTTAAAGAATAACAAAATTTCTACTCAAACTTCTCCACTCCTCCAAAGAGAAGTGAATGGAGGGGATATATATATATATATGCTCCTCCCCTTTATCTATATATATATATATATTAAAATCATGTTATTATTCCTCCGTGACATCCTCTTCCTCCTTCTTTTTTTCTCCTTTATCTCCACTTCAGTAGTTAAAGAATAACAAAATTTCTACTCACACTTCTCCACTCCTCCAAAGAGAAGTGAATGGAGGGGATATATATATATGCTCCTCCCCTTTATCTATATATATATATATATTAAAATCATGTTATTATTCCTCCCGTGACATCCTCTTCCTCCTTCCTTTTTTCTCCTTTATCTCCACTACCCTTTGCAACTACCACCTACTTTCCTCTCTCTCTCTCTCCCCTTCTTTTTCTCCCATAACTACCCCTCTTTTGTTGCATTTATTATCATTATTATTTATTTATTTTAAACTTATTATCAATCCTTTTTTTATTTCAGTATTTACCTAATAAATTCTTTCATCACCAATAGTTATTTCTTAACTATGATTAATGCATGAAAATAAAATTTAAAATGTTACAGTTGTCATCTCCTTACATTCTTCTTGTAATTTTATTTATTATTTGATTGTATAGTTGCTAAATTTGTGGGACTTGTGGTGGTTATAATTAATTTCTTTATAATATATTTATCTTTTAATAATATAATAATTTTTGTATTCAAGTGTAGCCTCTCACGACCAGTTATTTAAAGAGGACTTGAGAGGGATACCTCTCACGTCCAGCTCTCTTAATGCTGGACGTTAGAGGTTGTAACATCTAGCCTCTAGTAGACTTTATATTATGGTACTTCTAACGTCTCAGATAAAGACGTCCACCATGTGCTAGATGTTAGAAGGCTTTTTCGCTGGATTTGAAAAACCCCTTTTGTAGTAGTAATCTTATATATATGATTAAATCCTAATGATTTCTTATTCCATATTTCATCAATCTTTTATATTGGCACTACATTTACACCACAATAAGATAACAATACGCATTATATGTATACATACATATGTTCGAATAGTTTTAAAATATAGAGATGTAATTTTTCAAAAGCTGTTTTTATAAAATAACGAATTTATTTAAAGAGTTATGTCTTTATAAACTAAAGAGTTTATTTGAAGGGTTGTGAAAGGGGTTAGAATTTTATAGTAATGTATCCTTATATACCAGAAAGATATAACTCCTCATAGAAAAGTCATTATGGTTGTGAATTTTTATTGAAATGGTATGATTGTGATTTTTAATGGAAGAAACGTTGCTTCAAAAGGTACCACTTAAAGACATCTCTTTATAATTTATAGATGACATCCCCATTTCTCCATTTGCACTGACAATTTTTACACACAACAAGATCAAAGTCATTATCTTTCTCTTTGAGTGCATACATAGATAAAATCAAATTATCACTTTGTAAAAGCCTTTATTGTCTTGGCTTGAGTGTTGGAAGTGCAATTCATACTCAAGGTTTCTATTGTATCCTGCAGGAAATTTGCCAATTAACCCAACTTGCAATATGTAATATAGGAATAGGTGGGGGATAATTAAATTCAAAGGAAAGTGCTGCCTATGCTTTAGAGACATTATGCATAACTTTCTTCTCCATCTCTTTCTCTTGTACTCTTTAAAGATCCATTCCTGCCAACAACATACATATATATACATATGTATATATATGCACCATAAACAGAGGATGACGAACTACAAGATGATGTGTACTTTGGTGCAGATGATGGAGGCACACCGGATGGCCATTGTTGATGACTTCATTGTGAAGTCCAAAAAGATTATGAGATGTTTTTAATGTTTAGAATGTGAGTAAAATTATATATTTCATGAGATAATAATATTCATAAGGAGGTGCTGATCACGCATGCCCAATAATCTCTGAAACTTTTGTTGTGCAAAGTGATGATGATCTTCAAAAACTCTCTTTGATCCATCCTGCATAATCATCACAAAAGGGAAATTTTTTAGTATTATGTTAAAGAGATATTTTTTCTATATTAAAAAAGGGTTTAATATAATGTTTGGTCCCTATATTTTTCTCTTTATTTAATTTTAGTCATATATAATAACATATTATTCAAGCCAGGAGAGTATAATATATAACATATTATAGCAAAATAAATTAAAACTACTTCAAGTCCTTAATATGAGTCATTAGACTTTTTTTTTTGGAGATTAATGAAGTTACTTAATTGATTTATTTATCATTTTTCTCCAAAATACTTTGGCTCACTTATAAGCCGAGATATAATCTAATAATACATATAATTATTTCAGAATATGTGTTATAATTAAATAATTTATTTACTTTTTTCAATCTCGTTTAAAAAAATTAACTGTACCGGAGGTAGTAAGTGAAACGAATCTTTAGTATTTTCTTTGCATCTAAGTGAGTATTTCTATTAACTTTTTTAAGTGATTTTATGGAATCTTATGTTAGTGTGTAAGAAAAATTTTATCTTGATTTATATAAAAGTACTTATTTAAATGTTTTAGATTTCCAAACAGAACTTAGACAATGGAACTATAACAAGTACAAGAAATTAAGGATTTGTTTGCACCTTTGCACTAGAATTAAGTGTGGATGGGCTTGTCATTAATTTCTTAGTCACAAATTTATTTATTTATTTTAACAAATTCATTGCAAATTTCTAATTTTTTTGGTGCTATGGTTCTAAGACCTCAAAAAAAATTATAAAATATATAGTAGTAACAGTTGGGGTTTATATTATATTATTTAGAACTGTTTCAGGAGTTCAGAATTCTCCCCATAAAAAAAAGTATTTGAATTATATTGAACAAAAAATCCACACCAAATCGATCAAGTTAACTCAAAAATTGATTAATTGGTCGAATCTTTAATTTAAGGCGATCTGATTTTAACCCGAAAGAATCTGGCCAACTTGATGTGATACCCGAGTTGCTGGGTTAGCATGAAAATATTTTTCTGAGAAAATTTAAATGGATACAATTAAAAGTGAAGTTTTATCTCATAGATGAAGGGTATAAATTTGAAATTTTAAAAATAAATCATTTCACAAATTACCTTCAAGAGGCATAAGCTAAAAAAACAAAAGATATAAACATATCAAATTTACTTCTAAAAGCAATCACAGAAGTGCAATGATACATTTAAAAAGAAAAATCAGATATAACACAAAGCCTTACCAAGGAAAAGTGGCATGTGAACCAATGAAGCTGCATCTGTACAAGTGGTTGAACCAAGCTCATATCACCACCACAAGAACAAGTGAAAGTACTGTTTACTTTCTTAGATCCTACAGCTAAATAAATAAATAAAAGCTTTGATATATTACTTGGAATGAAAGAGTACTTCAAGGTGAATAGCCATTGAGATGATTGGAGAGTTATTCAAGAGCATCTATATATATAATATAATATAATGCTACTCATTTCTTAATGCTTAAGTTTTTGTAAAGCACATCCCCCAAATATGGTTATATTTATTATATATGAAAAAAGGAGGATATTTCTATCACATAAAGAAAATCTCAATTGATTAGATATGGAAGGGTAATCCAACATGTTTATGTACTTCCCAAAAAAGCTAAAAGCTAAAGTTATAGTTGTTTTTTTGAAGATGGTGTCTATTTTTTAAACAAGAATGTTAAAGGAATGGTTGGTAAATAAAAAATGTTTCTAATATTTTCCATCTAAGACAATAACAACAAGTGGGTTTCTGTCTAAAATCAAAATAAAAATCATACTATTTATAAGTTGTAAATATTATAACTGTAAAAATGCACATTTAATCTTTTAATGCTATATAAGGTTTCAATTTCTCCATCCTTTAATTTTAGAAGCACTTTCACGTAAATCGAGACAAAATTCTTATTACATATTTACTTCGAATTGCGTAAAATCATTTTTTAAAAGTTGTTCCCAAACATACTTATCTAAAAAATTAACTTAATATGTTGTCAACATTATGAATGTTTTGTCAATATTTAAAAAACACACATTATCAAGTTAATAGGCTAAGGTGTAACTTTCTGTAAAGTTAAAAGCACACATTTTAAACTTTCTATATAATACAAGATCACAGTCAATTATATTTGCAATGGAAAAAAGAAGAAGGATATTTATGGCACATAAAGCATCTCTTTATTAGATATGGAATGTGAATATGTTAATTAGTGAAATCCAAAGCATTTATATGCTCCACATTAGGTTAACAGCTAATGTTATAGTGGTTTCTAGACTTAGATGTATACTTTTTTAAACGTATGTTTTAAGAGAGTTAGCAAATAAAAAAAATATTTCTAATATCCCCCCCCGGTAGATAAAATTTTTCTAGAAAATCACATCATTATATTATATCCAATCCTTTTTTTTTTACCACACATTACGTTTAATCTTTAATATAAAAGTTAATTGAGTTTTTTTTGAAAGATTAAGAACTAATATATTATTATTTTCTTCAAATTAATTTGTTTAACATATAAATTGATATATAGTCTAATGATATACATAAAAATTTCAAAATATATGTTTGAATTAAGTAATTTATAATATGTTATAAATATTACAATTCGTTTTAAAATATGTGCAAAGCACAAGCATATAATCTTGTTATATTATGGAAGGTGAATATATGCTTTATTGTGTACACAACAATAATGTATATTTGTTCATAGTTTTGTGAGTGAAAGTTAAATGAGGTAGTGAGAATAAGAAGTTACATCATGTAAACCTGAACTTGGAAAATTTGGCATGGATTAAAAGGTGGAGATGATAATAATAAAATCAGATCAAGTACAAGGCACCTGGGTCTGTTTGAATTCTTATCTCCAATGTAGTTTTGTTTAAAAAAAAAACGTGTTTAAAAATGTCTTTTCGTATGTTTTGAATACCAAAAAATTTAAATTTTTCTAAAATACTTAAAAAAAAGGACAAAAACGTCTTTTTTTTTTGTTATTTTTTCTTCTACAAAATTAGTGAAGAGGCGAGTAACGTTGTGTTTTCATTAAAAAGCTCGAAAACTCAGCAACAATAGTTCTTAATTCATACAGGAATTTTCTTTTTTTTTTAAAGTAGGTATCCTCCTACTAGAGACAATTCTACTCAAAACGTTATTAAACACTAAATGTAAACACATTTCTCAGCAAAGATTTAAATTTTGGTTCTCCACGATGTGAAAAACTAATCTTTTCTACTAGATTTAACTTTCTAGCTACACAAACTACATTTTTTATTCTTGTAGCTCGGTTTAGGGAAATTCTGAAGGGCATAAACATTGCATGGGACCTTGGCCTCCACAAATTAATCTTTGAATCTGATTCAAAAGACCTTGTCAACAGATTTAAAAATCCTTCACCAAACATAGAGCATTACTCCTCAATATTGAATTCCGTTATTAACATGTGAAGTAGGAAATAGATTTTAAAATTTCAGTTTATATCAAGGGAGGCTAATATAGTAGCAGGTAAGTTTACAAAGACTGGTCTTAGTGGCAGTCATAATTTTAGTTTCATTGATATGATCCTAAACTCAGTGGACCTAAATGCAACAAGACATGTTAGGATCTTGATATCCTAATTTGTAGGAAGTGATTGATTTGGGCTATGCCCTCTCTTGTATGTAAAAAAAAAAAAATACACTAACAAAATACTCCCTCTTATTCGCTGCCGCAAATAAATAAATTGCTTAAATTACAAAATTGATTGAAGACAATAAATATGCAAAAATATACCCCCCCCCAACAAATATAAGTGTGAAAGAGAGAATAGGCAGGAAAAATGATATGAGGGAATATTATGCACACATGGTGGAGAAAACAACTAGAACTTGAGAATTTCTGGAAGCAGATTAAGGCATTGAACTATAATGTCTAGTCTCTCTAGGAAGTCCCCCTTACGGGGAAAAGAATCCATATAGACTAGCTCCTAGTTTTTTCATGTGGGTATGTGCAATGCACTGGAAAATATCTGATTTTGTTATGTATATGGATGAATATTCCACAAGGCCACTCAATGAACAATTTTAACATGGCATTAACTGTGACAAGTTATATACCTTAATCCTCAAATTGATCAAAATTGCAAGAATTCTTCCACCTTTTCGTTTTCAATTCCGAAAAAAGAAAAAGAGAGAAAGAAAATCAAAGGCCTAGCACTAATCCCTCAACTGAAAACAATAGTCTTCCTGTATGTTTGGGCTAAATTCAAACCTTCTTGGCTTTCTTTGAACTGCCTTCTCTTTTATCAGTTTCTGCAGACTTCTTCTTGTCCTTCCTTTCTCTCTTCTTCAGAGAAGTCATGTGGGCCTTCAGTATAGTTGCATAGGAAGATTGAAAACGCTGGTGATCTTTTTGCCCAACCTTCCAATCGGAAAAACCAGTACTTGTTAGAAGTGACATCATCTTATAAAAAAATGAAATTATGTTGATTCCTGAGAAAGCAAGTGGTTAGAAGAATCTAAGCCCCAGTGTTGGCATTCATTTAAAACATTCTCCGCAAAAACGTTACCATTAGAGAGTATTGATCATACTTGGACATTGGCCAGTTCAACTCCCAAATCTGACAAGACTAAAATGACCACAGATCATAATTTAACAAGACAGTTAACAGAAATTGTGGGGGTCTCAAAACCAACGTGTTTCCAGAGATATCACACCTTCACCCTTTGAGATCGCTTGCTCTGTTAGAGGACTATCCGATCATGCCAAGCAGGCTGTTAACATTTTGTATATCTTTTGATGTTTGCTAACTTGTTTTGTATTTTATTTTGTTGTAATTAGCTGGCAATCTATGAGTTTTTTATTCGCATCACCCTTCGTGATTTCATTTTCTAATGGAATTTCCCCTTTTTCCAAAAAAATACATTTAACATACCAAGCAACAAAGTCAAAAGAGAGTCAACAGGTCATCTATGCTGTTGTATTGGATTTTCATGCCTTTATCAAGCACGATTTTTATCAAATACTTTCAAGGTGACTCATTGTTTTGAAGAAAAAATTTTCTATCTTGTGTTTGTTTACTCAGTAAATAAAATTTTATAGGAAAATTTTTCAAATTATACAAATACCTCACACTTTCTAAAGAAATTCTTTCCTTCAAATTATATAGAAACTGTACATTTTTTTTCTTCAACTAGCTACTACCTTCACTTACACCCAAGCTTGTTTATATGCATTCAAATGCACGTAATACATAAGCAAACACCCTTGGGTGGATGCATACATACAAATGCAAGTACAGGTACAAAATGCATATAACATGTATAAAATGACACACATAACCCCCTCCCCCCAAGAAAAACACGAGGGTAAAAAACACGAGTGAGTGCGTGTATGGAAACAGCACATGCAGGCATATACACATGTGCCAACCATCAGCCCCCTAGCTACCATTTGCCACCTTTTTTATCACATGATCCAAACAAAAAGAAAGAAATTCCAACAAAACAATAGAAAGTTTTGTTAGGAAATTAATTTAGGACAATTTCTTAGCAACTTTCATTTTTCTATGTAACAAATGGAGCCGAACTTAAAATTAAAATTTCAGATTGTGCTTGACTATATAACTAGATTGTGGGGCCTATGCTTGCACAAAGTCTAAGGTGAACCACACCGATTACAACTCATGAAACATGCAGCTTCCTGTAGACTTTATATCTATATATGTTCCTGCTTGCCAATTGATATTTCAAAGATATCCCCAGTAATGGCTCTTTCGTGAACAATCATCAGGGCAACAGGGGATTCATCCACAATCAGCATGATAGTGATCACCGGGGTATAACACAAAATAAACAGGATATAAAAGCAAATAAATAGAATGACAGTTAGGAAATGATAACATCATCATATTAATACAAATAATCCAAATTAACTAAAGATACATCAAGACAGTCAGTATTTATGAACCCATACAATGACCCTAACTTCAAAGGTTACTAGAGGATGAATAGGGTGAAGGGAAGAACAAGACCCAAGTAATGGCTTGCCTTCTCTTCAATTTCACATTTTGCCATTTGGTGTAGTTGTCTCACTAGTCAAAAGCTATAAGTATTAACCACAAGAGAGGATGGGAAAGGTGGGGGGTGAAAGGGAAAAAGTTACTTTCTCTTTATTTATTTTGAAGGATGAAATTTGCATTACATCATGCAGTACTTAAGAATACAAGTAAGCATTTCCCTCTATTAGGAGGAAATGAAAATTTGCTTCCCCTTAGTTCAACCTCTCCTTCTTGCAACTTTAAACTCTCAAACAAAATGATTCTATTCCCCCTCTTCCCAACATTATAGCCGCTCAGGAGATCATATCTGTGACATTAATACTTTTCAACCGGGACATACCATTGTAAGATAGTAATACTCATGATTTGTTTTAGTAACATAGCAGTCCCTCTAACCCTTTTCTTTTCTTTACTTAAAGGAGAACTAACACAAAGCCTAAACATAAATAGCAGAACATTTATAGTACTGTAAAGCAGAAGGTTTTCATCTGAGGTACCACCGCCTTATATCTATTTAGCTTTGAATTAGAGAAATAAAATCTCAAAGCCACAGATTTATGGTCTCAACCTCTATGATTAACACAAGTGTGAGACCCAATAAAACACACAAGTGAAAGCAATAGATGATAAACGTGAACGTAGAAATACTATCAGAGGGCAAAGGCAAATGAAAATATTAAGTATGAAAAGATAAGTCACATACTGAAGTAGAAATCGTCTTTTTCCCATCAGTAGCGCGAATGAGACATCTATACTCAATTGTTTCACCAGCAGCAGCCAATTTATTCTTCTGCACTTTAGACTTTAAGGAGGCTAAAGCCACAACAAACAGCAAAACAAAAATAAATTCCCAGATAGATAAACTTAAAATATCACTCCATAAAGAAGACAACAATGACACACACATCGTTTGAGAGTAACCCAGACCGATCCCTTCTCGGTACTTCGCTCGAACATGCTCGTCAGTTCATTAAGGAACGGATCTAGTTGAAGAAGAACCTAGC
Source organism: Vachellia collinsii (assembly GCA_006871305.1). NCBI lineage: Eukaryota > Viridiplantae > Streptophyta > Magnoliopsida > Fabales > Fabaceae > Vachellia > Vachellia collinsii. Next base: position 10,076 of record QFDD01012219.1, read on the forward strand.
AAATTTGGTGAAGTTAAAAAACACTGAGGTTAGAATAACCCAAAAATGAGTTTAAACATTCTGAATATTTCTTTATCTTTAGTCCAGACCATTGGATTACACAATTGGGAAAAAAAAAATTAAAACAAAGTGAAGAACATCAGAATAACGAGACGATTTTCCAAGCAGAATCCTGATGTGAAAACAAAAAGAAGCAGCTATCTAAAGTAATTACAAAACTCACAAACAAAACGGAAATTAGAATCAATCAATTTAAAATAATAACGAATAAATTGTTCCAAAACGGGAGAAAAATGGCAACATGCAATTTGCAGCAAATCACTGAAACGAATCTGAGAAACTAGGGAGAAGAAAATAGAACGATATAATTCAGAGAAGATCGATAGAGAGAAGAGACAGAACAGATACCATAGTTTAAAGTCACGGGGTTATCGGAAATGCTATCGCCGGTGAGATCGAAGAACTGAGAGCCGGAAAGTCAAGATAGGTTCGACAACGGGGTTTTGGAAAAGCCCGCTGGTGGATGTTTAGAGAATCCGGTACTCTTGGTTAATAAATAATAGTGAAAATTAGAATAAAGAAACTAAATAAAATAATATTTATTAAATAGGATTATAAAAGCAACTCTAATTATTTAGAATGACCAAATATTACAATATAAATTTGAGAATACTAAATTGTCTCCAACTAAAGTTCCTATTTTTCTCCTAAATTTTAAAAAAAAAAACCCTAAAACTTCTCCATCTTTTTTTGTTTTTTTTCTCTGGTTAAATCATCTTTCAGTATAATTCTTATCTTATTGCTTGAAACATCATCTCTCGGAATGTCAGATAAGTGAACTTAAAGTTGAATATTGAATCTTATAAGAAAAAAAGTGCATATTTTTATAGGTAACAAAGAATTAACTATAGATGTATATAGATATTTTTATAGACATCTAGCAATGGAAGCCATTGGCTATAGTATATAGATATTTTTATAGACATCTAGCAATGGAAGCCACTGGTGATAGGAGAACAAGTTTCAAAAGCTAACTTAATCAATTTCTTTGATTTACTCAAATTAATTATCTAATTTTTATACTAAAGATCAGGGTAGATAATATTTGTGAATAGATGTAATAAACTTTTACTTAAATATAGGTTTTATTGTGATTTTTTTGTTCAATCAATCTATTTCACGTTGTCATTGTTCATGGGTATTGGCTCAATGTTGAATGGTTGATGAACTTTTTTATATTCAAAGTTTATAGGTGTAGAGGAAATAGAGGGCAAAGAAAATTGACAAGTTTCTCTTAGCAAAAGAAAATGATATTCAACATTATGCTTTAAAGTTTTTTTTTATCAAAAAAATAATTAAAAATTAAGTAGAAACTTTGCGACATTAGAAGTCATTTTATCCTATAAAAATTATATTCTCACATTGCACCACTTCACGATAGATGTAAAGGCTTTTTTTTATTTTTTTTATCTATATATTTCAATGAAAAACTTTTTAAGAGCTCATTTGGTTAAAAAGACAGAATGGTTCTTTTACATAATCACAGGAAGCTCTTTTTGTTTAAGAAAGTCATTTTTCCAACTCTCAAATGCCATAAAAATACTTTGAACCCATTTAGATTAACGGTGGAAACTACTTTTTTAAAATAATTTAAGGTAAATGAGATAAATATGTGAGATAAATTTTATCTCAATTTGCATGAACATGATTTTGTAACGCTATGGCAAACATGCCCATTCTTTCAATATATTTCTTTCTCCTCTAATCCATTTCTTATGCACCAATCACAGCTTAGGAGCAACTAGACACAGCATCATTTGTTGAGCATTTAAGGAAATCTGAAATACTTTCTGACACAAATAAACCATTGAAGTTCCAATGTTGCATCATCAAATTATCTCCACAGTCGCTGAGGATCAGAGTACCACAAAATGTAAGAAAATATTTGGAATCAAGCTCATAAGAGCAGGCTCATTCAACATTGTAGTACTAGAAGAATCGAGAACTGGAAAGAACAGCTGATATCCTAACTAGCAAGTAGCATTGTAGTACAATCAATGTTAGACATGAAAATGAAAGCTCATGGGTAACTAAGCAACTCTTGGTACCTGGTATGTCTCATTGGAAGAAAGAAACATATTGCATATGCAAGCATGAGACGTGTTGTCCAAGGTGGAAGGTATCTTGGGGAATATGCAGCGATTCCGTGATGGTTTGTTAGTTAAGACTTACTGGAAAGCTTGTGGATGATCAAGAAAAGCCAAGAGGGGCTACCGTGTGTGTTGGCGACATGGCAATCCCTATCTCTTGCCCTGTTTCTGATTCCATGTCTCAATCATGGACCTATGGTGTAAACTGAAAGGAATAAATCTTCCACAAAATCCAGGATAACATGCTAAACAACTCAATC
>QFDD01012221.1:0-11283 GCA_006871305.1 Vachellia collinsii
TGTTTTTCCTTCTTTTTAATTATATTATTTACATTTTGAAAACCAGATTTGTCTTTTACCAATTTTAAAAGTTTTTGTTTTGTGGGCTCTTCCCGTGTAACATGAGGTACACTTTTAATAAAAATTAATGGTTATTTTTTGGCATATTTGGGTTAGCATTTAAAAACTATGTTTAAATAAATTGAAATAAAACTCTTTTACATACTTACCTCGTAAAAACATATAAATATAAGTATTACTGGGGGAATAAATAAGTTATTGGATTAAACTGTAAAAATATCTAGTATCTTTTGCTGTAACGAACACACCCTGCTTCTGGATTTCCCCGTTGAGGGCACAACCCCCGCCCACCAACGGGTGTTACCTCCCTGACAGAGTGCTCCGCACAAGGGTATACCTGCCCCCTGCAGGTTTACCGCCTCCCCAGGGATCGAACACGCTTGCTGGGGATAACAAGCGCCTCAATACATCCCTGGTAGCCACTTGACCAGATGGCCAAGTGGTTACCAGGGATGTATTGACGCGCATGTTATCCCCAGCAAGCGTGTTCAATCCCTGGGGAGGCGATGTGTGAAACTCGTAGGGGACGAGTTATATCCTTGTGCGGAGCACTCTGTCAGGGAGGTAACACCCCTGGTTTGGCGTGTGTGTACCGCCAGTGGGGAAATCCAGAAGCAGGGTGGGTTCGTTACATTAAAAGGCGCCTTTTAATGTAACGAACACACCCTGCTTCTGGATTTCCCCGTTGAGGGCACAACCCCCGCCCACCAACGGGTGTTACCTCCCTGACAGAGTGCTCCGCACAAGGGTATACCTGCCCCCTGCAGGTTTACCGCCTCCCCAGGGATCGAACACGCTTGCTGGGGATAACATGCGCGTCAATACATCCCTGGTAGCCACTAGACCAAATGGCCTAGTGGTTACCAGGTGATCCATGAGGCGCTTGTTATCCCCAGCAAGCGTGTTCGATCCCTGGGGAGGCGGTAAACCTGCAGGGGGCAGGTATACCCTTATGCGGAGCACTCTGTCAGGGAGGTAACACCCGTTGGTGGGTGGGGGTTGTACCCTCAACGGGGAAATCCAGAAGCAGGGTGTGTTCGTTACATTTGCCATGTATTTTGATGAGCTATGTTTAAATAAATTGAAATAAAACTCTTTTACATACTTACCTCGTAAAAACATATAAATATAAGTATTACTGGGGGAATAAATAAGTTATTGGATTAAACTGTAAAAATATCTAGTATCTTTTGCCATGTATTTTGATGAGCTATGTTTAAATAAATTGAAATAAAACTCTTTTACATACTTACCTCGTAAAAACATATAAATATAAGTATTACTGGGGGAATAAATAAGTTATTGGATTAAACTGTAAAAATATCTAGTATCTTTTGCCATATATTTTGATGAGAAGTTAAATGACTCATGAACATTTAAAATAAGGATAAAAATATCATGGCCATCGAGATATCCATAAACATTCACAATAAAAGTAAAAAAAGCATAGTTGGGCAAAAAAAAAAAAGAGTAAAAATATTATTTTTACACTTGCTTGCGAAACAGAGCACGTGTATTTTCAAAGTTGTGGTAATATGAGATGAGAGCGTACAGGGATGATGCCTGGGACAGCTGTATGTTACAGCCCAATCTAGAGAGTGCAAGAATTTTCTAGAATGTTCTTGTACATACAAGAGTACTCTAGGTTATTCTAGAGTTCTTCATAGATTTCTACACTTTTCTTCACATGTATAAATATCTAGATTAGATATTTAGGAAGCATATTCTAGATGATGAACGCAAGTCATTAAATCGAATTGATTTCTATCGTCCATTAAGGAGGTGGAGTAGTATAAATACCCCTCAAGGATTCATTTGTAACCATCAAGCAATTCTTCAAGCATTATAGATAAGCATTCTCCTACTCTTTCTCTCTCTATTCTTGTGCTTCTCACTTGTGAGCTTGTTCAGGTTATTTGGATAGAATGCTGACTTAGTTCAAATTTGGATGAAAGATTGAGCTAAGTGCCGCATGGTTGTTGCCGGATACAAACAACTCCGTGACATGTATCCACCATACCTTGTAGTAAGGCTATGATTTCATTTCACACAACTCAAGCCGTGGGATTTTGTCACACAGCTATTTGTTGTAGGCTCGTAGCTCTCTTCTTCATTTCACACAGCTATTTGCTATGAATTTTCTTTAATGTTATGAAACTATTTTATGAGTTTTTAACATGATGAAATATTAAATTTTATTAAGAAAATTGCTCACTCCAGTATGATGGACATGGTATGAAGCAAGAAAACAAACCAGTAATTATTACAAATTAAAAAAGAAACGAACTTATACCACCAAATCCATCAAATCAAGAGGGAAACCATTAAAAATAAAATATATTTTTAAATTATTTAAAACAAATCTTAGTTAAAGTTATAGCTTCAGCATGATGAATGATAAATTATTAAATAAAATTTATTCAAATACAACTTTTAATTAAAAAATATTCTTACATCGGTTTCGATTTAAGTGTGTATTTTTAAACAGCATAATTAAAGAAAAATATAAAGAATTTCAGAATATTTTACCCCATATATAATTGTCAATAAAATTATTAAACGTGAGTTAAATCTAAAAATTTCTCTATTATGCTCCCTAATACAAATGTACTTTCTGTAAACCTAAATAACTTAATTAAAATGTTAATTTTTTTCCTGAAAAACAAAAAACACATCTGGAATGCATATACACCCATTTCATTGTTTAATGGCAAAAAAATGACAATCAAATTATTGTTTGCCACCAAAATTCTAGAGACAAATTATTTATAGCATTTCAGATATGCGAGATGATGGGTTCTTTGTGGATGTTATACCTTACCTGTAAATTTTAAATTGTGTTCACTGACCTCCCTCTCCACCAAAGTTTCAATTGTTGAGATTTATTTGCGTACCAATTTCAAAATGTTTAGTAACATTTTTTCAATGAAGTTAATATTTACATAAAAGAAAGAAACTCGACAATAACATACCATGCATAACACACATTTCTACAAAGTAGATAGCCTGAGCACTATTATTCGCTCAGATTCAATGAAGCATTTGTATTTGACCAACCCCTGCAAAAAAAAACTGCTACAAAGCTACATCCTTGGCACCCTAAATATGCAGTCACTTGAGAAATATGAAAAGAAATTAAAAATAGTGTTTCACCAAAGCAAAATAAAAATAGTGATAAATACAAGTAATGTGTCATGCAAAAGATGAAAGTTCATCTCCGAGCAAAAGAAGGTTTATATGAATAAAAGGAGGAAATCTTTTTAAAATACCATTTGAATTTGTTCATTCTTAAAAGCTACCACCAATAATGAAAATTCCATATCCTTAGTGAATTGCAAAATAAGAATTTTAAAATGTTGATGCTTTTACAATTTTACTGCTCAATTTAAAAACAAAAAGGCTAAGCCACATTCACTGGAAATACCACTAGCGGCTGTCTACCGGAGCTTTGACACTGGCGACCAGCCCCCACCAGTAGGTCATTGGAAATACCACTAATGGTAAATGTCATTACAAAAGTGGCATATCACAAAATCCAGTCACCAGTGCCGAAGCTCTGGTAGTGAGGCAACAATGGGGTGGCAGGGAATGAAGGTGAATTAGCCTTTTTATTTTTAAATTGAGGTGTAAAGTTGTGAAAATACCCAATTTTAAAATTCTTATTTAGTTATTGAGTAGGAATATGTTATTTTCATTATTGGTAGTAGCATTTGGGTTTACAATTTCAAATAGTACTTTTAAGGGATTTTCTAAAACAAATAAGAAAAAATGAAAACAAAAGAGAGGAGGAATAAAAGGAACATGGCGGAGAATGGAGATGTCGGAAAAAAAACAAAAATAAAAAACCTACAATGAAAAAATGAAGGGAAGTTGTTTGTTGGAGTACGGAGAACGTAGGAACGAAAAAGAAAGAGAATGATTTCAGGGGAGAAAGCGTATGTTTGTTGTTTTTGTCCAAAGCGCGTTCCAGGTGGCTTGGAGTTCAGCATTTTTCCTCCCTTTCATTTTCCAAAGCTTCCCCTTTACCGACGTTCTCCCATGTTCATTATCCTGTATTAATTATTGATAAATATTAAAAAAATTATAAAATTTCAAAAGGGCTATTTTAATTGGTAAATGACAATAATAATCTTACTAAATTAATTAACATGATAAAATCATGGGAAATGATTTAACATTAGAAATTGAAACTTTTGGGGGGTTAAACTTAAATTTTGAGATGTCAAATGGACTATTACAACTAGTCAAAATTCATGGGAGTTTTATAAAATTTGTAACTCACATAGGATGCCATGTAGAATGACACATGCCATTTATTAATCCGCCGTGCCATCTTCCATTAAAAACACAACTACAAATTAACGGTACGAGGTTTTTATAAAAGAATAAAAAGCTAGGGGTTAAATTTAAACTTTGAAATATCAAGGATGTTATTTATAACTAAAATAAAGTAGAAGGGGGTTTTGCATAATTTAGACTTAATTTTTTCTTAAATTGAAAAGGTTTTCTAACTTTACATATATTCAATATGGTCTTGAAGGGGAGAAAAATGTAAAGAGCCATATTTAAGGTGATTTATGTTGACAAATATGCATTACCTGCTCTTTGGATGATTTATATTATGGACCAAAACATTGTTTTAAAAATGACTTGTATGGTAAACTGGAGAGACCAATGGAGTATACAACATTGATAATTTTATCATTCAATAAAATAATGTTAATTACTATTTATAATTATACATGAATATTTTTGTAAATTTGATTTAAATTGTACTAATATTATATAAATTATTAGTAGTCTCTCAATCTGACCCACAAACTCTTGACCCATTGTTTTAACCTATTCAATTATTGACAAATTTTTAGTAGCTACAAAAAATTAAATATGAGAAATGTGTCTTAAAATTTAATCCTAAATAATAGTTGTCTCAAGTCCTCTAACACGAAAGGACTAACTTTAACTTTGTATGCGACCAACCTTGCACAAAAAACCAATTCCTTGAAACGTCATCATACCAATATTATGAATGTTCCAAAAGGACAACAAAAGTGTCTTCTCAAGCTAATATAATATAAAGGAGCATAACATGTTATCGTTAGACGCCTCGTCTTGAAAATGTTATAAAGCAGCTGTAATTATAACATGAGGTAAGCTAATAATGAACATTTATTATAACAAAGTCATATTACATGGTAACAAAAGCCACACCAATATGATTCAATCCATACAAAAAGAAAAAATACAAGACTAGACTAATTTAGTGGCTTCAACTAGCACCATTCACACATATATGCATCTTAAAAGTTCATCAAAACTGGAAATATATAAGAACTACATAAACATCAACATCTAGTTTAATCCTTTCTTCCACTCCTGCTCTTATCATTTTTGCATATATGTATAAGAACCGCAAAAACATCAAAATGCAACATTTTGGTTTAATCCTTTCTTCCAATTACCACTTTTGCAAATATATATATATATATAAGAACCACAAAAATATGCAATATCTCTCTCATCAATCCTTTCTACTTTTGGTCTTACTTTTATGATGACTTTTGCAATGCTCGCACCGAAACTCTTTAGGTATGACACACAAAGTCTTTTCAATCTGGTCTTCAATCCAACTTAATCTTTTCTCAAAGTTCAATACTTCCATATGCATGACCCGAACATCAACTTCAGCAACTTGAGCACAAGCGCGAAGCATAATGTAATAATCAGCATGAGCAGCAAAGGTCAAGGAACCATCTTCCTTCTTCCTTACATACCGAATGTAATCAAATCTTTTTATGTTCTTCCTTGGAGGAATGCAATTGAATTCCTTCTCTTCCATGTCCAACTTCAATATTTTGAGGGCTTCATCATCCCCTTGTGCACCATTATTATCAGTTTTGGATTCTTGCTTTAAGTTCAAATTCGAACATTGTGTCTTCTTATTTGTCCTCTTATTAGATATCTTTGAACTGCTACATCCTTCGTCTCTTGGCTTCTTTTGCTTCAAACAAGAATTAGATGGCTCAGATGGATCCTAAAATATCAACCACAAATATGAGTTAGGAATAGACTTTTATCCCTCAATGTTGGGGCACCGGTTTTGTTTTAAACATTCTAACCCATTTACAATATTTTGAAATGCTTGCTCTATTTAGTAATTTGTATCAAAAATAAACTTTTTCATTAAGTAATAATTTAAGAGTTAATCTCACAATCAACTTTTGAAATTTGGCTAACATTTTAGCTTGACTCCTATTTTGGTTAATAATTTTAAACGATCTATGAACATCAGCCACTCCTTTTCTTTGACCCCTCAAACATTGATTTGGTCCCATAACACTTTATTTTAGCCTTGTCCTTAACTTATCTATATATAGCTGGATAAGGAGGAAATTAAATTAAAATAAACCTTATAAGAATATTCAAACTTTTATTTTACCTTTTTATCTTCATGACAATTCTGATAATAATTCCACAATTGTTTAATCATCTTCGTCTCTTCATATTCATAACTTGCACAAGATGGCTCTAATCCAACAAACACAAAGTCCTCACAATATTTGAGATATGTTTGCAAGTCCTTTTCATGCTCTGTCTCCACATACCCAAAAAGGTCATCATATATAGAAGGAAAATAAAGATGTAATCAAGTTAAGAAATTAAAGATTGAAATAATGAAGATAATAACGCATATAAAAAATTTAAAAGACTCCACACCATAGCTTTGAGGAAGCCCAGTGTACAATGAATCAAGGCCACAAAGAAGCTTAGCAACATTCTCTGTTAGGATCGAATTTGACCAAGAGGGGGGGTGAAATTTTTCGCAATACGTTGAGTGCTAAAATAGAGTATGAAAAGATGACACAGAAAATTATCCTGGTTCGGTCCTCCTGACCTACGTCTAGTCCTCAGATCCCTCTGAGCTTTTCTCAATCCACTAATCTCAAATAGGTTACAATTAAACAAAAGAAGGACTCTCTCCCTTTCTAACTCAAACTAACCCACAGACACTTTTGCTCGTGTCAAAACCACCTCAAGGTTCTCCAACCTTGAGCAACTCTCTCAAATTCAGTAAATGAACAAGAATATTCTCCTTTATGAGAATTTAATGATGAACACTGAAGCTCTTTTAATGAGAGTATAAAAACAGAGTAAGTAGGTGAAGCGCGATGAATTCTTTATCTCGTAGATGCGTTGTCTGCTTATCTCCAAGACTTGAATGCTTCGCCTTTTATAGGTGAGAAGATTAAATGTCCGTTAGAGACATTAATATTTCCGTTAGACCCATTGTCTTCGTTCACCTTCCCGCATTGAATGCGTCTGCAACTTTCTGACAGTAGGTAGAATGAAGATCTGAGATTTTGTCCGTTGAATCTCTTTTTGTTTAGTCAATCTAAACTTCATTCCCTGTTAATAAATAAGTCAGATAAGCATTTATGATGGTTGGTTTGATTCAAATAATCGTTGCATGAAAAAGGAAAGATTTTAAAATCAGTTTAAAGTCGCTGACACACTGCGCCATTGTCAGAATGTGGAACTCGAGTTTTGTCTCTTCAAAACTCAAGTTGTTGAAGAATTTTCAAAGAGAAAATCTCATAACTTTTGTTGAAACTCGAGTTTAAATAAGAGTTTTGATAAAACTTCAGTTGTAAAACTCATAACTCGGGTTTCCAGGTGTTCTAGTAGGCCGAAATGTTTCGCGCTCTTCGACACTCTAGTTTCATTTGGCAAAACTTCAAGTTTTGAAATTTTTCAAGTCATAACTTTCATTGTAACTCGAGTTTCCTTGAGAGTTTTGTATTACAGCATTTTTGTCCTTCAAAACTCGAGTTTTCCTTCATAAAACTTCAAGTTATAAGAGTTTCAAAACATAACTTTCATATGAAACTCGAGTTGCACTGGAAGTTTTAGGTTTAGAGTAAGTTTGCTTCTGGAAACTTGAGTTTGATGCCACGAAACTCGAGTTCTATGAAAACTCTAAGCAAAACTTCAAGTTTGGAAAGAAGTTTTAAAGTTTAGAAAATTTTCTCAGCCCAAAACTCGAGTTCTGAAAACCCAAAACTCGAGTTCTGTCAAAGCTTTCACTTAAACTTGAAGTTGGAGAAGAGAGTTTCATTTTCTCTTTCTTCGAAACTCGAGTTCAGAGATACATAACTCGAGTTCTAACAAAACTTCCACTGAAACCTCGAGTTGTGGAAGGAAGTTTCGTTTTTCAAAATCATTTGAAAGCCCGAAACTCGAGTTCTACAAAACGAAACTCGAGTTCTGCCAAAACTTCCAATATAACTTGAGTTTCCACTGCGAGTTTTAATTTTCCAAAAGACTTCCAATGAACGAAACTCGAGTTTTAAAACATGGAACTCGAGTTTTGAGATAACTTTCATTCAGACTCGAGTTCCTTTGAAAGTTTTACATTTCTTAAACCTTTTTCAACACTCGAAACTCGAGTTTTGATATAACTCGAATCAAAACTTGAGTTCTCTTGAAAGTTTGAGATTTTGAACACACTTCTAAACACTATAAATCGAGTTCTAAAGCATGAAACTCGAGTTATCTCAAACATTTCATTAAAAACTCGAAGTTTTCTAAAACTTTCTGAAAAACCAATAATCAAAGCTTTATTTCAAAAACATATTTGTCATCATCAAAACATTATCTCAACATTCTCTTCATTGGCGGCATCCTCTTCATTAAAATCTGAATCCATTGCTTGTTTTCCTTTAGACTTGACTGAAGTAGCAACTTTATTAGACAAACTTCTTTCCCAATATCCAAAACCATTGATGTTATACAACATTCGAATGGCTACAATTAGAATTGATAGAACACATAGACTAGTTGGAGCCCTTGACTTATCTTTGAATAACCATAAACCTGGGGGCATGGACCACTCATAGACAAGCATTGCTTTAGGAAGAATCTTGTCATGTGAAAGCATTAACTGTCTGAGATAACGACTAGCTATCTCGAAAAAGTTCATAGGAGGCAACTCCAGACCTATAGAATCAGCAATTGTTGCGGCCAATAACTCAATCCTTTGTGGCAAAACATGTTGTGAAGGATTGAACATTTGATGTGATGTTATTGGGCATCCTCTTTCAGGTGGCCCTATGCATTTCTCAATGTCAACAAAGGCAGATATATATATATGGAAGTTTCCTTTCAATGGCCCATTTTGTGATGTCTGTAGGCAAGACTGCCTCCCTAACCAAATGACAAGCCAAGAAAGAAATTGCCAAAGTATAATCCAATGGAATCGCCTTCTTTAGAGCTTTGTACCATATAATTACAGCACGTTCACCATACCTATTTTTAGGTTCTCCTTTGTGTTTCCCATGGCGCTTGTAAACATCATCTTCTGATGGCTCTAAGTAAGAAATGAACTCAGTGAGATGCAAGATAAATATACATAAAGAAAGTTATGTTTGAAAACATAGAATGCAGATGCAAAATATCTCAAACGTCCAACGTCCTTGGAATAAAAAGTTGAGACCAAAGGATATAAACTTGAGAAAAATTAAAGCATCCAAGAGACCGTAAATCAAAACAAGTTAAAACAAATATATACAATTTTTCATGGGGAAAAAAGCAAGTTCCGGTAGGAAGACTAAATGCAACTTCTAAAACAACATAATCCTTTCTTCCATCATTTTGCATTAACAGAAGCAAGGACAGGGTCATAACATCTCAAACCCCAAACTGCAACTAGTTATAAGCAACTTTACACAAATAACATTCACTGCGATACTGCGAATATATAGCATGTTAATATTTTTTTAAAAATTACTGTAATTACGTTGTTGCCCTCGCTAGGTAAACTGAGAGTGGGCGCATGCAATTAAGCTCACAGTCAGAGGCCGAGGAAAAATGGGATTCAGTTTGATCGTTGGATCTACGGAGGCTATTATGGCCACCAGATTTTTAAAATTGATGTGAACAGCCCATGATAGCGATCCCAGAATTAGTCTAAACAAGATTTCTTAAATAGCTTTTTAAATAAAGTTGGTGTATGAAAAATGAAGTAAATCAAACCAATCATGGAGAAACACGTAGATTGAGTTCCATTGTAACTTAGCATAAACATGTCTCATTAGTGCTAGTGTCCACGTAAACCCAAGACAAAAACTAAAACGGCTTTTTCTAGCTTTCTTTGGAGACTAACCACAAACAGATGGCTGTTTACAGAAGTTGGGAATCATTTTTGAGTAACATGAATCAACTATGTATGGAGCTATATATAAACTAAACTACTTTTTTCTTTCTTTCTTTCTTTCTTTCTTGGCATGGCTTCTTGGCTAAAGTCTATTTAGGTCCTATCGGCAGAAAAGAACAGGGAATGAACATGTGGGCAAGTCCTCATACATTCCTGAACCATACAAGTCTATAACTATCTAAAAGCAATAACTGATGAGGATATGAATAAGCCAGTATCATCTGAAATATTCATCAATCTAGGTTCACAGAAGCCACTAATTTCTCAAACTCCAATCTGTACTTACTTTATTCACATTTAGATGGAACGAACACCATCTCTACAGTAGCAAGTGAATTCCCTTGAGCTTGTGTTATAACCGTAGTGCGCACCAGATTTTCTCATAGCTCCATTGGACTAATCATCCAAGGTGGAGTATGAGACAAGGGGCATCATGATATAGAAAACGCAGCTGCAAAGAGAGAGGGGGGTGGGCAAAAGGAAGAAAGAACGATGAAAGACTTCGTTTGGATTGTTCTGTGGAAAAGGAAAAAGGTGTACAGAGAGGCTCTTAAAATTCCAACGTCTCGGTTTGTGGGAGACAAATCTCACTGGGCTCCATCAAAAGGCAAAAAGAACAATGAAAGGCTTCATTTGGATTGTTTCGTGGAAAAGGGAAAGAATGCACAAGATAGGCTCTTAAAATTCCAATGTCATAGTTTGTGGGAAGACGATCTCACTGGGCTCCATCAATATCTTCACTTGTTATTTTGCAAAAAAACCCGGTGATTTGACTTTGCAACAGTGAAACAAAATACTGCTATCAAACAAATTATATATCATATAAAATCGCATACCTAGTGTTAAATTACATCAATTCAGTTATATTTGGGTTTTTATTTTTTAAATTCATCCTGTTTAAAACTATTAATTACTGTGCTTTTAAAAAGATTTAAACATAATGTTAATATAGTAAATCTTGTTTGTGTTACTCACTTTATTAATTATGGTGAAATGATTTAATAATTAAA
>QFDD01012222.1:0-10347 GCA_006871305.1 Vachellia collinsii
GTTTGTGAGTCATTAATATGTGTTCAGAATCAATTTGAGTTGAACCCTGCAAAAACAAACTTACTAAAGTAAAGCAAAGTCGATTAGAAATAAACAGGTTCAAACAGGGTATGAGCATGTAAAAAACCATTATCCACGTAATCTGTGTCCTGATTGCTTAATCATGATACCAACTTCTATTATCGCTGAGCTTGAAGAAGTCAATATATTTAAAATTTTTGGTGGAAATTGAAAAGCACATATATAATGCATAGCTTCTGAATAATATAAAAAATAAAAATATAGAAAATGGTCATTGTCACTCCCATTCATGAGAAACTCATTGTACATCCAAATCAAGATTATTGAACACTCTCTGGAGTTCTCCAGAAATATTCTGCACATGTGGGATAATACACCATGCTTTGTTTACACATTTAATTTTTATCCTTATTCCATACAATTTTTCTCCTCCAAATTAATACTAGACAGAATTAGGGATAAATCTCATCTTGAAAAATTAATTAGAGAATGTGATCCACCATTAAACTCTTATAGAAATTCAGTTGTATATGTGGAAGTTCGGTTGCATAATATGAAAGTTCAGTTGCATATAATAAAAGTTCAATTGTATTTTGTATAATTAATTTATTAATGGAAGAACACAGTTCTCCCTTAATATGCATTTCTTCATTTTTTTTGTGTGCCTTCTCTCTACGCGAGGGACAAGAACATGGTGCCTCTTGGTCTTTGGCGCGCGAATAGATTAAATGAAAACTATTACTCATGAATATTAATATTGCTGCACTATTTTTTACTCAAATACTCTGATATTATTTTTTAAGTAAAATTCAGCATTCTCATTTTATTTATGGTACATATAGCACTAGATATTATTTTCCTAGTTCACTTAGCAATATTGATATTCAGTCTATTTGAATTAACATTAAAAATTACATTTTCAAAGTAATTTTTTAAAGGATCCCATAACAATCTTCCCTTTTATTTTGTTGTGTAATAATTAGGGGTGGAGAGTAAAAATAAAAAATTTGAGTGGTGAAGGTTGATGTTAGACAAAAACCTCAAATCAGCACAGTTCCGAGAAGCCTCCATTTTGTTTGTAAATAAAGTATGGTGTATCCTGAAAAAGGACGTTCAAATACCAAAACCAGAAACAGGGCCACGTCGGGATGCAGCCAATCCACGGCTAATTTGTGTGGCTGTTAGTTTTTCTCTACCCAAATATCCACAGCTCTATCCCATCTCTCCTCTTTCGCTTTCGCTTCGCTCAATCCATCACACTCCCACTATAAAGCCATCTCTCTCACCTCTCTCTTTCCCTCAGACCAAACACTTTTGAAACTCTTCTCTATTTCGTCTTCTTCATCTCACCTACAATTCAAGTCCCCTAACTACTACCACCTTTTTTTTTGGCTTTGTTCACAAAAATGGCAGCTTCAGTATCCACCATCGGAGCCATTAACAGAGCACCGGTATTATGCCTTTCCGGCCCTTCCGTCTTAGTACATCAACTGTTCGAGTTTTTGTTGCATCTGTTCAATGGATTTGCTTTTTCACATCTTGTTTCATAATGTTGGTTGTGCCCTGTCTCTTGATGATCTACGTTGAATTTCGGGTTATTTTCTGTAGCTCTGTCTGTTAAATTTTTGTTGCTAAAGATGGGATCGTGCAGTTCAACTAATGAAGCTCTTGTATCAATTGATGTGTTAAAAATTATACTAAAGCAGTACATGCATCGTTACTTTATAGCTTAACCTCATCGGCCACTTTGATATTTGTCACTCTCTTTACTATCAATTGTAATCAAACACAATTTGGATGTTCTGATTCTGAGTTGAGATATTGGGTTTTTCTCTCAGCTATCTAGATTGTAACTTTGTAAGTATTTGTTTTTAAAAACATTTCTTTAGCTGTTCAATTTAAAGCTTTTGAGTTTAAAAAAGTTTAGCTCCTCTATTACTACATGATCAGCAATCCCTCCCTTGCCATACCACTTCCCACTCTCAAAATTATGATGAACCATTGTTGTTTTCTGTATTTGGATGTTCTAAGTTGGGATTTTGGCTTCTTGCTGTCAGTTTTCCATGTTTGTTCTTAAAAATGTATTTTGCTATTCATTCGAAAGCTATGGGTGCAGTTGAACTTGAGTGGCTCCTCCGGAGCACCGGTGACAGGCTCAGCATTCTTTGGAACAAGCTTGAGGAAGATCAGCTCTAGGGTTGCCAACCAGAGGAATTCATTTGGGAATTTTAAGGTTTCTGCAGCAACAGAGTACGATGAAGAGAAGCAAACAGAGAAGGACAGATGGGGAGGGCTTGCCTATGACACTTCAGATGACCAGCAAGATATCACCCGAGGAAAGGGAATGGTCGACACTGTCTTCCAAGCTCCCATGGGTACGGGTACTCACTATGCTGTCATGAGTTCCTACGATTATATCAGTACCGGTCTTCGCCAGTAAGTAAATCGTAGTTTAGAAATTTGTAACATAGTTCCTTTGGTCTTGGATAGAACATGTTTGTTTTCATTCTAAAAACTTCACTCAGAAGTGCATAATGCTGATGTTTGATGTTGAACTCGAATATGATTGAAGGTACAATCTGGACAACATTATGGATGGCTTCTATATTGCTCCAGCATTTATGGACAAAATTGTTGTTCACATCACCAAGAACTTCTTGAGTTTGCCAAACATCAAGGTTCCTCTTATTTTGGGTATCTGGGGAGGCAAAGGTCAGGGAAAGTCATTCCAGTGTGAGCTTGTCTTTGCCAAGATGGGAATCAAGTAAGTTCCATTAATTCTTTTATTACTATTAATTCTTCTCCCTTGGAACAAGCATTGATGCTTAGACTAGGGAACATTTAATAAATGAGATTGTGCTTGATTGTTGACCCAAATGTTTGATCTTATATATACCGTTAACAAACTATTTCAGCCCTATAATGATGAGTGCGGGAGAATTGGAAAGTGGAAATGCTGGAGAGCCTGCGAAGTTGATCAGGCAGAGGTACCGGGAGGCGGCTGACATCATCAGGAAAGGGAAAATGTGCTGCCTCTTCATTAATGATCTTGATGCAGGAGCTGGGAGACTTGGTGGAACCACACAATACACAGTGAACAACCAGATGGTTAATGCAACGCTAATGAACATAGCTGACAACCCAACCAATGTCCAGCTTCCCGGCATGTACAACAAAGAGGAGAATCCTCGTGTGCCAATCATTGTCACCGGTAATGATTTCTCAACTCTGTATGCGCCTCTCATTCGTGACGGGCGCATGGAGAAGTTCTATTGGGCACCTACTAGGGAAGATCGCATCGGTGTCTGCCAAGGTATCTTCAAAACAGACAGTGTTCCCAGGGAAGACATTGTCAAGCTTGTTGACACCTTCCCTGGCCAATCCATTGGTAAGCCTAAATCTCTATCCAAGCCCCAAATGTTCTATTTTCCCTTTGCAAGTCATTTATCATCACAATTCAGATATCTAAAATGCACTGAAATATAAACTAGATCAGATCAGACTCTGCATATAGATTGTAAATGATAAAGTTCTTTTATACAATTTTGTGCAGACTTCTTTGGTGCATTGAGGGCAAGAGTATACGACGACGAAGTGAGGAAATGGATTTCTGGTGTGGGAGTAGAGAATGTTGGGAAAAAGCTTGTGAACTCAAAAGAAGGTCCTCCAACTTTTGAGCAGCCAAAGATAACTATAGACAAGCTGCTTGAGTATGGAAACATGCTTGTGCAAGAGCAGGAGAATGTGAAGAGAGTTCAATTGTCTGACAGGTACCTCAAAGAGGCAGCCCTTGGAGATGCCAATGAAGATGCCATCAAGTCCGGAAACTTTTACGGTAACAATCCATGATCGATTTTAGTGACCTATATATATATATATATTCTTTAGTTCTTTCACCAATTAGTTGACGTGAGACATTTTCTTAGTATTCTGATAGATCTTTATGTCCTTTGAAGCATAGTTTTAAGATCCAGATCAGCTCAACTGGTTTAACCTGTGCTTTAGGATTGTGACAGAATATAGTTTTGGAACAAATATGACGTAGAATAGGTTTGCCCGAATATTTGTGGATGCAGGAAAAGGAGCTCAACAAGTTCATGTTCCTGTCCCTGAAGGTTGCACAGACCCTTCTGCTGAAAACTATGATCCAACGGCTAGGAGTGACGATGGAAGCTGCACTTATAAATTTTAAATGATTTCTTTTGTATTTTTGGGAAGACATTCAAAAAAAAAAAAACACAGAATGATGATGGAGAGAAAATAGTTCAGGGAGGGTGACAGTTGCTGTAAGTTTCTCGGAACAGTCATTGTGTGGGCCAATATTCAATTGGCCTGTAAATTTCAAATGGCACTAATCTGAAATGGTACATTGTGTTTCCTGCTTCTGGACGTCGAACTATTTTAACAGGTAGTGAATATATTATCATACAGTTGGTTGGATGGTAGCAGACTAGCGAATGCGTGGAAATATATATAAAAGAAAGGAAAATATATAACAATTTGTCCTATTTTTAAATAATGTGTAATGGGATTTATGCCTTAATTTAATGTACATTGCGGATTTGTATCCATTCTATTTCGTTGCTCTTGTTTCTGGGAATAGGTAGGACTTCCCAAGCCTTATTTATCACTCCTCTTATATTAAATATAAGACTTGGATCACTGCTGGCTTTCCGAAAATATTTTTCAGTCATTTGTATTGAAGCTAAAGACTATGTCTTGACGTAAACTCTTTTAATTTGTGTGCTCAATAGGGATGATTAGGTAAAAAAATATAAATTCAGGATAAAATATGCATTGATGTCTTACATTTAGAAATTAAATAAAAATTTTTAATTAGTTTTTATATTTAGAACATGATCCAGTAAAAATGATTATTTTTCCTACTCCCAAAATATTGAGGAACAGTTTGGGCTTTATGTTTTTGGGCCCGTTGCTTCCTTAACTCTGCTCCATCATACTATATTTGCATTTTCCCCCTCTTACATTTTGGTATAGGTTTAACAAAAAGTATTAGTGGCTCAAAATATGATAAATTAATATTTGAATCATATTAGAAAAGATTTCTATATTTAGTACTCAACGGTGTCTAAAAAGGACTGCCTTTAATAGAAGGATATATGTACTTAGCAACAAAAAAAAAGGAACTAAAATCAAGATTTCCTTTATCATGTATCAATTGTGACTTGTGAGTTGCCAATGAAGTTTGGTCCAATCGGTAAAGAGGTTGGATCACTTTTGTAAAATCGTGAATTCAAATCCCGCCTATTTGAATTATAAAGTATGCACTAATCTTGGTAAGTTAGCATGTCCCAATTGGCCTAAAACTTTTTTGTGTGTATATATATAAAATAATTGTGAGCTTCCAACAAATATAACATTTTGCAGGAATATTAGTACGTTGACACGAATTGTAAATGCATAGATATAATGGACCAAAAAATCAGATCACATCTCATTGCCCTTTCAGTAAGGACAATCTTCATTCGAAAACCGCCAAGAGGGATGAGAAGTGGTGAACCAACACCTGAGTTCTAGACAAGGTTGTTGTCATTGAATCTATATATATATATATAATAAAGAACAATATACATCCATTAAATTACAGAACCAAAAATATATTTCCATCCGATAAACTTAATATTCTATTGATTTTAAAAAACAATATTTGTGCAGAGCCGTCGCTGTCAAAGATTACGCAGCAAAAAAACGATTGCAGATGAAATCCAAAAGAGGATAAGCTGCTGGCATTCTGGAAAAGAATGGGAACAACGTGGTCCCTCTGCGAGCAGAATCCAAATCGGAGTAGCAGTGATGGTGAAGGTTGAGGATAAGGAAGGAATAGAATAATGAGGTTAGGGATAAGATTGGGAGGGAGGGTCAATTGGTTTGAAAATGTGGAGACTTATTTTAATTATAATTTCAAGAATTTAGTCCCAAAATTCAGTTGGTTCTGCCTCTGGTGAACAACCGCCACCAAACCTTTTAACACCACAAAACTCCTTTTTTTTTTATTGGTACTACGTGGATGGATGGGTTCTTATCAACCCAGCATCACCTCTTTACGCTTTAGATAAAATTTCAACCTTAGCAAATTTTAATTCAATTGATAAATAATTGACTC
Source organism: Vachellia collinsii (assembly GCA_006871305.1). Lineage (NCBI taxonomy): Eukaryota > Viridiplantae > Streptophyta > Magnoliopsida > Fabales > Fabaceae > Vachellia > Vachellia collinsii. The sequence goes on from QFDD01012222.1 coordinate 6,146, forward strand.
ATAATTTAAATGATTGTAAGTTTAAATTCTACTGTTATTGATAATTAAGAGTTAAGATCTGAAGCGATAAGGAAGATTGAAACGGTGTGTCGGTGTGAAGAGAACCTGCACACTAATCATTAGCGCAACCTTGAAATCTTGAAATATTATTTAAGATGCTTGGTCAGTATTCAATATCTAACGAAGTTAATTGACAAGAAAGTCTAAATGAAAATTAACACTATTTTGAACTAATGTATCTTATTTTTAATTAAGATTTTTATATGTTTAAAGTTAAAGAACGAATATAAGAGTACTTAATTAATTGAAAACCATCCTTATCTTTTTCATCCAAAAAAACCATCCTTATTGAACATTGAAGATCTTCCAACAAACTTATATTTTGAAAATTGTAAAGTTATTTTATTCTTTTATGAAATATGTTGGTTACTAAATTGTTACTCTTATGATCTTATTTATCGAGCAGGAGTTACAAAGTTAATTTTATTTTCATGTGTTATAATATATATTAAATAAAAATATAATTAAAAATTTATGAAAATTTAAAATAAAATTAATACGGTTTTAGAATTTAATATTTTGAAAGTAAATTGTAAATAGGAGTGAGAGAGTATTTAAGTTTTTGTCCTTTTTTTTAAGTATTTAATGTTTTTTCCTGATTTGGTTTCAAAGTGTGATATTTCATATTTCCGAAAACAAAATGTCTTCCTGTAGCCTCCTCGAGCTATGGCCAAACGCAAAGTTTGAGAAAAAAGGTACCCGAAGAACGCACGTCATTTATAAGTCGCCCCTCTTTCCTCTCCTTTCCATGTCCTTCCTCAATCCTCACTAAAAGCTTACCAAAATCATTTTTCTAATGAAAAGCCTGCTTCTCTTTCTCAATCTATCTTCCACTTTGTTGCTCCATTGATAATACGAGCATGGACTTCTGACTCCAACGAAGCTCCTTCTTTTATACCAAACACGACCATTTACTCATACACTCTTTACCTTTCCCTTCCCCTTTCCCTGTTCCTTTCTTCATCATGCTTCGTTTCATATAATCCCCACCCTCTTCGATTTCTGCTGCTGCTGCTTCTTCTTCTAACTAATCTCTCTGTTTACCATGGCCCCCCTTCTTCTCAAACTCTCCTCTGTTTTCCTGTTCCTTCTGATTCCTGTGTCTTCTCAGCTTGACGAGGTTTTCTTCCCCGGATTTAAGGGTGTCGGAGCCAACATAACCCTGAACGGTATAGCAAAAATCCAGAAAAATGGAATCTTGCAATTGACGAACCAGACTAGTAGGTTAATGGGTCATGCTTTTTATTCATCTCCATTCCAGTTCAAGAACTCGTCTTCTGGTAAAGCCTTCTCCTTCTCTGCTTCTTTTGCTCTCGTTACTGTCCCTGTGTTCTACAAGCTCGGTGGACATGGCATGGCTTTCACTATAGCAACTTCCAAAGATCTCAAAGCCTTACCAAGTCAGTATCTTGGCCTCCTTAATTCCTCCGATGGCGGGAATTTCTCCAACCATTTATTCGCCGTCGAGTTCGACACCGTCCAGGACTTCGAGTTCGGGGACAGGAACGACAACCATGTTGGAATCGACATAAACAGCTTAGTCTCCAACGCCTCTGAGACTGCAGGGTATTATCCCGACGATTCAGGTGCAACAAAGCAAGATCTCAATATCTCCGGTGGAACGCCGATTATGGTTTGGGTGGATTACGATTCGGCTGCAAATCTCGTGAGTGTTACTCTGTCTCCTTCTTCGACAAGACCCAGAAAGCCACTCTTAACGTTCCCTGTAGATCTCTCGCCGATTCTCAAAGATCATATGTATGTTGGGTTCTCTGCTTCCACTGGTCTTCTTGCTAGCTCCCATTACATCTTGGGTTGGAGCTTCAAAATCAATGGTCCAGCTCGATCTCTCGATCTCTCTTCTCTCCCACATCTTCCGAGTCCGAAGAAGCAACCGACAAAGCTCATCATCGGCGTAACGGTGCCGGTTATATTGATTACGTTATCGGCTATAGCCATGGGTATTTATTTGTTTAGAAAAATAAAAAACGCCGACATAATAGAAGCTTGGGAGCTAGAAATCGGACCCCATAGATATTCCTACCAAGAGCTCAAGAAAGCGACTAGAGGTTTCAAGGATAAGGAGCTCCTCGGACAAGGTGGGTTTGGTCGAGTGTACAAAGGAACACTCCCTAGTTCGAAAACCCAGGTCGCAGTCAAACGAATTTCCCACGAATCCAAACAGGGCATTAGGGAGTTCATCTCTGAAATCGCCAGCATTGGGCGGCTCCGTCACCGGAATCTCGTTCAACTCCTGGGTTGGTGTCGCCGGCGAGGAGACCTCCTCTTAGTCTACGATTACATGGCCAATGGGAGCTTGGACAAGTACCTATTCGACCGGCCAGAAGCCATTCTTACCTGGGAGCAAAGGTTCAGGATCATAAAAGGTGTCGCTTCAGGTCTCCTATATCTCCACGAAGGATATGAACAAGTCGTCATTCACAGAGACGTCAAAGCAAGCAACGTCTTGCTAGACAATGAGATGAATGGAAGACTAGGAGATTTCGGTTTGGCCAGATTATACGAACACGGAGCCAACCCAAGTACGACCAGAGTGGTGGGCACATTAGGCTATTTAGCTCCTGAATTACCTCGAACTGGTAGAGCCACCACGAGCTCCGACGTGTTTGCTTTTGGTGCTCTCATGCTCGAAGTGGTTTGTGGAAGAAGACCAATTGAACCGAAAGCTTTACCAGAAGAGCTGGTTTTAGTGGATTGGGTTTGGGACAAGTACAGAGAAGGGAGGTTACTGGAGGTGGTGGATCCAAAGTTGAGCGAAGAATATGAAGAAGAAGAAGTAGTGATGGTGTTGAAACTGGGTTTGATTTGTTCGAATGAAGTTCCCAATAACAGGCCAAGCATGAAGCAACTGGTGATGTTTTTGGAAAGAGAAGTGGAACTGCCAGAGAGTTTGAGAAAACCAGGAGGAGGGAATCAAAACCATGAAGGGTTCGATGAGTTCTTGTTAAATTCATTTGCGTCGTCTTCGATTGATAAGATGAGTGCGAGTTCATATACTGGATATAGAGAGACGGATGGTACTCAATTTGCTTCTTTTAATACAACTTCACCTCATTCTCTTCTCCATGCCGGAGGAGAAACAAGGTGATGACTTATGATGGATACTTGTTGGTCTTGTAATGAGATTGATCTGTTCATTAAGATTTGAATTGGTTTGTTGTTGTACAATTGTATCTGGGGGCATCTCATTGTAGAGATAAAGTTTTGGCGACGGTTCTGATTTGATCAAAGACTCAAAAGTTGTAAACAAACAGTGACTGTTATAGATTGTTAGCTTGGGTTCTTGAGATTCTGCTCATTTCTGAGCTTCAACTTGTTCACGAGAGGATACTGGCGAGACAGATGGTTCTCGGAAAGAGAAGAAAGGCAGACCAATTCTGAAATCAAGTTTGTTTGAGTTCTCAAAATCAGTAGTAGGTTCAGTTCAATCGATACACCATAAATTCCTGACGCGTTTACCATCACGTTAAGGTAGACCCACACTGCAATTGAGGTATTGACTTCAGATGATGTCTCACGACACGTATGTGGTATATGGTTAAATCTCCTTTGAGGGTTATGTCGTATTATTATTGGTGTTATTTTCAAATTTTTATTGTTTTAATGATAAGAAAAATTGGCGCAAAGATCCATGTTTCAGACAGGAGATTATTTGAATCTTTTTTTGTATTTTCCACACCTTACCATCCATTGGTTTGGGGTATATTCCGTTTCATGTCAGGCGGGAATATTGTTACAGTGCTGCTGCTTATCTTATCATGTACGATAAGAACATAAAAAAAGAGCAACAAAGAGATATGTTGGTACGTACGTATGTATTCCAAAAGGAGGGAGGTTTTTTTCTCCGTACACGATAAACAGTAAAGTTTTTTACCCAAATACTACATTATGCAGAGTATTTACCGGGATGCTATACTAAAATCACCCTTCCGTTGGGCGAGATTAATTTTGTACAGAACTCGTCCACAAAGTGGACGAGTTCAGGGGCCTGACACTGTCAGCCCCTGCGGCTTACTCGCCCACGTAGTGGACGAGTAAAGAACTCGTCCACTGCGTGGACGAGTTAGGGGCCTGACAGGGCGTACTCGCTCACGTAGTGGGCGAGTAGCCCCCCCCCCAAA